>CAEFZY010059748.1:0-24147 GCA_903066815.1 Brachyrhaphis roseni | reverse complement strand
CAACGATTACTTGGTCAACTAACACTGAACATGTGCTCTTACAACAATGAACCAATCAGAGCAAAGCTTATTCAGATGGCTTCCTGAGCTCTTAAAGTGATACACACAGTAATATAAACTAGTCCATTTTCAACAAGCACAATAACACTACTTACGGATAAAGATACTTGAGGCTTGAAACAAACTGTCGCTCTGCCACGTTGCAAGCAGAAAATGCAAGACAGACTGAATTTTAACAAAAACAAAACCTAACTTAAATACTGCCACCAGGAGGTAGTAAAATAACAGAAAATGGGATACTAAGAAATCTTAGTATTACGTTCCAATTTGTGTGTGTTTTTGTGTGGTCCACTGTTGTCTGGAAAACTGAGAAGGATTTTAAAGCCCCCATCTATACCCCCAGCCTCCAGGTTGTGCGTTACGGCCCCGCGTTTGGTGTCACAGCACAGAGCTTCTCCTGCAGCTCTACAACTCAGATGGCTTCTGCACAGATTTGTGAAACTTATCTTAATATTAATAATTATAATGGCGTTTAGTTGCACAACTTTACGGACTCGTTCATTCGTGGCTGTTTTCACGTTTATTGCACTGTTCATATTAGTCTCGATGTTTGCAGTTTTCTGGAGCGCAACGCGAAGCTCGACGGGATTCAGAGGTAATATATTAACTTGACATTAACAAAGTTACAGCGGGACGGATAATCTGGGAAATGATGAACAGGGAGATTCTGACTAAAACTACCTTAATAAATGACAAATTTTGTGATTTATTATGAGTCTGCTTATTTCCAGACCCAAAAGAGCAAATTCACATTCAAAAACGAGCCCTAAAAGGCAAAACCCGCGATGTGCAAGCGACTTAAAAGAAGAAAAAAAAAAGAAGCCTAAAGCCGTTTATAATAATCGGACTTGGCGACAGAAACTCAAAATAGTTCCTGTTTTTCCACCAACAAAATGCGCATCTCGCTCCATTGTTTACATTTCTGTCGCATAGAGACGTCGGTCACTGACAAGACGGGTAGAGGAAATAGAATTAAATAACAAAAGAAGGTAGTAACGCACAGTAACGCAAAAATGATTTTGATAAGTAACTTTAATCTGATTACTGGATTTGAAATAGCAACGCGTTAGATTACTCGTTACTGAAAAAAGTGGTCCGACATCTTTACTGACAACACTGTTTATCAAAGATGAACAGGAAGCTGAGTACAGAGAGCTGGTGGACAGTTTTAACTCATGGTGTGGAAACAATCATATCATCTTGAATGTGAACAAAACACAGCAGATGATTGCAGGTGAAACCAGACTGTGTCAAACTCTATTTTCATCTTGAAGAGCAGTTGGTGGTCTAGAGTAAAACCATTCACCTGGACAGCAGACTGGGCTGGAGACATGACCATGAAGTCGTTTGCAAGAAGGGACAGTGCAGACTGTATCTTGAGGAACCTCGGCTTCTCCAGTGTTTGCAGCATGATGTTGTACATCTTCTCTACGTGTGTTTTCCACACTATCTGTCCACTATTAAGGACTTAAAGAAAAACTCAAACAGCTGATAAAGAATGCTGGTTCTGTACTGCAAGACTGTTCTGGAGCCTCTGGAGATGATTGTTTAAAGGAAAATGTGTAACATATCAAGGAACACGGTGAACCACTTTGAGCATCCCTGTGACTCATACAGCAAGAGACTCAGGGGCATTTTTAGGCTTGCTGTAATACTGTAATACAGGAGATCCTTCTTGCCCACAGCCGTCACCATCTGTAAGGAATATTTAAAGGAATTTGGAGAATTATAAAGTATTTTTTAATTGCATTGACCTCAACAACATTTCTTCTGTTTTTGTTTCTTCTTTCTTTAATGTTTCAGAAACTAAAACAGGGCAAAAAAATAATTCAATTATATCCAAACTTTTAAAATGATCAATTCATTTAACAAGAGAAAAAAATCTGTCCATGCCATCCTGACTGAAAAAGTAATTGCTCCCTTAACTTTAGAACTGGTTGTGCCCTGCCCTACAGCATGAATGACCAATTTACTGTTGCACTACAGCCTCCTAACTGGATTTAAGTCAAGACTTTAACTAGGCCACTCCAAAATCTTGATTTAAGATTTTTCTTCATTCAGTGTTCGACTCTTTGGTGTCAACATATATACAGTAGGTCAGCAGTGGGTTTGGACTTGGAACTCTTCCATTCTGGTTATCTTAGTCCACTTTTTTTTTTTGTTGAATCATGAACATGGAGTGCTCCAAATGTTGTCATTACACAACTCTTGGATTAATTTTTGAAGGCGGATTAGTCTGGAGATTAAAAAAAAACAAACCAAAAAACCCCCCAAACATCATATCAACTTAATAAGGTGGTCTTAAAAGTTTCTGTCATTAAGTAAGCTCAAGTTAATGAACTCTAATGATTAAGTTGATTCAATTCATTTTATTGGTACACAAGTAATTCACAATAAATGTCATCTTGAGGCACTTTACAAAAAAGTATTTCAAGTCAATCACACATAAATGGCTGTAAAAGTAGAGAAAGAAGAAACGTGAATCAATCTGTCACATTTTATTTGTTCAGCACATTTCAGCAACAAGGCAGTTCAAAATGCTTTACTTTATAAAAACAAAAATACAAAGTCACAGAACACAGTCAACAACTGAAGCATTACATTTTGTCAAGTGCTATCATTACTCATAATATCAGATTATTGATTAATATTTCATTGATTATGTCTCAAAAGCAACTCTAAACAGGTGTGTTTTTAGTCTACATGCGTTTAATGTACATCTCAAATAACTTTTTACAACTCATTTCAAGGAGTAAGACATCTTTCAAAGAGAAGATCTTAAAGTGAAGGGCTCTCTGTCTTTAGATACTGTCAACTCATTTCCTGTCAGGTCTATATTAGTTTTTCTGGACCAAGTCCTGCCTCTGGAAGTGCATTGGTAAATGGGCCCTATCTGTCTTTACTATAAAATGAAATTAAACTATTTATTAGTATCTAAGCTCTTGGCTATTAGGCTGTTTGTGCTTAATAAATGAGTGAAGTAGACAATGTAGACCCAAAGAAGAATCAGGTGCAAAAACAGAAATGAGTGAGAAGATTCAGCATACCCCTAGATGACGACCGGAGAAGATCCCTTCATTTATGTATCCCTGAATAATTCACAAGTCAGAATCAAGAACAAAGAAACAATTGAGAAAACAAGTTAATAAATATGATATTAACATAAATACAATCTGAAACCAAGTCTCCTTAATAAAAATCAATTGGAGTAGTTTATAAACCTTTCATTAGTCTGACATTTTAATTGGGCAGCATTCATCTGAGATAGAACAACATTTGGGGGATTATTTGTATTCGAATATCTTGAGGTCTTAGCAAAAATCTTTTTGCTGACCACATGGAGCTTAGCATAGGGAGGTTCTGATCTGACAAAGTTTGAGGAATTCAAGTCAGAGTTGGATTACTTTAAAAATGTATCCTTTCCATAATACACGAAAAGTTGGTGGCGTGAGATCTAAACAGGACACTAACTAAATGAGGAGAGGAGACATTTATGAAACACTCAATGAGCAATACTTCAGTAACTATAAGCTGCAGAAGTTATTTATAGTTGCTCTTGTAGTTACTAAAATAGTCACTTGTGTTTCGAAATATCACATAAGACAGATCATTAAGCTGCTCTAACAACATTCAGTCATCCAGAACATTTTCCTTATTGTTTTGAGATTAAATTACTTAAAAACTACAACTCTGTGAAATTTAAACTATTTCTGGGCAGCCCCCGATATTTGTGGATCCAAACGTCGCCTGTGGATCAGGGCCTTAAAGTGTAACTTTTTAAGAGTTATTGATTCTGCAGATATGGGATTGGTTGAGCCTGAGTGAAACTGGCTCCAGTTATTAAAGAAAATAGTCAATATCTAATTTACCACATTGGGGGAATTACTTTTGGATAGTAACTAAAACCCAGAATTGAAGCTTTCTGTTGTATTCACTTTAGCCTGAAATAAATGTTTGTATGAGGATCTGAAACTGTGACCAAAAAAAAAAAAAGTAACAGGAAAGTGTGAAGGGGGAAATACAGTTTTACAGAACGATTATGATTCCTGTAATCTTGTTTTATCTTAAGAAATTAGCATTCTTGTGAGTTGGAGTTGTATAACATTTTAGTCTCAACAGCATATTTCATAAACATACCTGGCCTACCCCAACTGTCCACTGAAACCATTCATATTTGCAACGTGTTTCTCAAGATATTAGCACTTCCTGCAGTGCTGTGTTGTTTCAGTGGTTTCACTGGTTGCTCTGATATTTCAATCAATGTTCTCGTGCAGGTAGGGAGTGAAATTCCCACTATTATGCTTTTAAACATGGAAGTGTAAAATGTCACTCAGATGAATTAGTGTGGACTCAGTGATCTCCGCTGAGGGTCGTAGTGGCTTTCAGACTGATCAATACACATGTGCACCGACACATCAACTGTTTGCGCTTATTGTCTGCTGATCCGCAGCTGGCAGTTAAACACAGAAAGCAGTTATTTGGAATCTGGACGTCTTGAATCCTGATGTTTTAAATCCTTAGTGAAACTAACGTGGAGTTTGTTGAATCCTTTATGGTTTTTGTTCTGCTCTGGCTCCCTGCTGTGCACTTTTCATTAAAATGCAAAATCTACTTTCCCCCTCTGCCTTTCTGCATTTGGGTCCACCAACACACATCATAACAGTTTGATGGAGAAAAGCTGGAAAATGATCAAGACAGTCAATGGAAAGAAAAAAGTTGGTTGTGCTATCTTACACCCAACTCTGAGTTTCAGA
Organism: Brachyrhaphis roseni; assembly: GCA_903066815.1. Classification (NCBI taxonomy): domain Eukaryota; kingdom Metazoa; phylum Chordata; class Actinopteri; order Cyprinodontiformes; family Poeciliidae; genus Brachyrhaphis; species Brachyrhaphis roseni. The sequence goes on along the minus strand of CAEFZY010059748.1, from coordinate 19,333 downwards.
CTTAAGTTCTGGCAGCTGTGAAGTTCAGCCTCAAGACATGAGAACTACAGTCTGTGTGACAAGTGGAGAACATGGAGGGCCGTCTAACACTTCAGTGTCATTGTGCTCCTCACACAATAGCATGTCTGAAACCTTCCTGTCTGTAGTGGGGCATTTAGTTTTGTCCTGCAGAAAGAACTCATATTAGAATTCTGTTTCCATGGCGCGGTACACTGGGTCAGAGGTCAGATGGAGGGGTGGGGTGAAATTACAATTCATAAGATTAGCAGTGCTAACTGATTCTTAGGATTAAACTGCCACCAATTTGTCTTCTTGTCTTAACACATCCCAGTTCCAGGAAAACATTGAGCTACCTTTTTTTTTTTTTTTTTTTTGCTCCATTGCTTCCCTTTTGATGCTTATATGCTCACTGAGAGCATTTCAAATAGTCAGAATGAACATCCTGAACAATTTCCATTCTCTCTTGGCAAAAACTAAAACATGCTATGCTAAATCATATTCTAAAATAATCAGAAACAGAACTTTTTTCAAAAAATGTAAATACCTATAGACTGGTCAACAGGTACATCTGTACTCGCTCCATGTGCCAGTGAGCCCACTGGGAGACCCGGACCACAACAGCTCTTCCTGCTGCCATTTTCAGTTTCTTGCCCAACTGTAGGACAGCTGCAGTTTTAAAAATGTCATAAACTTGTTGTTCAAACCCTTAACTTATTATTTGTCATCAAATTTACTCAGTTTGTAGTTTTTCTTACAAGAGCGTTCAAGGACCCCTGTTACAGAGAGTACTGTAATTAGGCTTGAATCAAAGTGAAATTTGGATGGTGAGATAATCATAAATGTTGACTCTAGTGTCAACTCAGACTTAATTTTCACTTAGATAAAAAAACAAACAAAAAAACAAAACAGTTAAATCCAGGTCAAGTTACAAAGCTTGAGACTTGATATAGACTGATATCAAATCTCAAACTTCCTTCATCTTTTATACTATTTAATCTTAGCATGGCTCCCCTGGTGAAACATAAATATACTAAGCATGTTAAATTTTAGAATACCAGAATAATCATCAGTTTACTTGTAGTGTGTTGTTTTGGAACAACAAATTTTAAGTGTATTTTAACAGTAATTAAATTGTGGAAAATCACAATTTAAAATGTACCAAATGTACTATCACATACTTTTTTGGAACAACTGAAGTTAGAGTTTGTTTAGCTTAAGTATACGGCTTTTTATGTAATATAAACATGCTTGATTAGTATATCTTAAGTGTACTATTTTTGTGATCAAATGACATTTAAAATATATTTAGAATTCTTTTGAGTATATAAGCATTACATGTTTTATATATTAGTAGTGTGATCACAGTATACTTTTCAGTAACTTAATGTCTTTTATTATTATTCTTTGCCACTTTGTGCGTTATATTACAGTACTGCAAACACATCAGGCTACAGAACACAGAGGATCAATTACAACACACTTTCCAGGTGAAAAAACTTACATTGTGCTTTCAATGTATTCACATTTTTCAATATTTCACCAAGGACAGAGTATTGTTTTAATACAATGTCACAGTATTCCAGTATTACTGCAGGCAAACTGACATTTATCCTTCCTAAGAACAGTGAGAGGCACAACGAGCAGGTTGAACAACTTGCATAATTTGCATTTGTATTTATTCATTTATTTCAAACAGGTTTTACAAACAAGTGAACAAGCAATCAGTAGGATAGAGAAAAACTTGTGCATGAATAACCAAGAACAAAACAATTAGTTTAATACGACTTTTCTGTTAGAAAAAGAGTAGGAAGAAGTGAACACTTAAGTGAACATTTAATTCTAGCTTTTATCTCAATTTAATGAAATATATCATCTACTCACTCAATAATGATCAAAAATTTGAATTTAAAACTATGTTATAATATTTGTGTGCATGTTCAATGCACTGTGCTGAAGAGCCAACAATAAATTATATTGGCACAGACAAGATGGCTACAAACTAACTCTCATGAGACAACACCATGTATGGATAATGGTCACCCTGGACAGGTCACCAGTCTGTCGCAGGATAGCAGCAATGATGATTGTAAATAACAAGCTAACATACATCTAAGGTTCCCATAAAGATGCATGTTGCACAGAATATTGTTGTTTCTGCGGTTCCAGAACCAAACCTGCAATAAACTGTTTATTTCAAAGACACAACTGCTAACGGAAAACAGCCTTTCCTGAAGAAAGGAAAGCACGACGCATCTCTAATATTCAAATGTTTCTCAGGTGAATTTAACAAAGATTTTTGAACAGATTCTCCATTGTTTAGCTAGCCAACTGACAGCAAACAGAGATGATTGGACCAGATGGAACATTACCTGCTGCTACTACACATCTAGAGGAAAAATCTGGCATTTTCTTCCTTTCAGAAGGAACTGAAGACAGAGAAACAATAAAGCAGAGCTTGTTAAAACTGTCGCTTCTTCAACATACCTGGATTTCAGAAACGTCAGCCATCTTTAACTGTAAAGAGATTAGAGTTTTCCACATCTTTCTATATTATAATGGTGTTATTGTTGAACATTTTGAACAGGAAATAAGAATGCCTGACAAATGGCCTTTGCCCTCTTCTATCTGCCAGGAAAGTGACATTAGCAGGAGCTGCAGTGGTTCTAAGCCAGCCATCTGTCTGCCTGCTGAAGAAGTGACTCACAAGGCCACGTCTGACAGCGTGCTCACTTCGTCTCATAATCACTTCCATCTTTGGCCTAATTGGAATCATACCTTACTGACTTTCATTTGAGACACTGGAATTTTTGCACCTTGAAGTGCAAACATTGTAACGTCTACAAACATACTCTTGGTCTGCAACGGCTGCTAATCACTAATCTGTTGTCACTTGTGACAGCAACAAAAATAAATATGATGAAGAAGGAAAAAAAAGCCAAAAAACAAACTAAAAACAGCCAATGAACACTGTTCCACCAAGAGCAACATCTGACCGAAAGAAAGGTCTGCTCAGTTCTGTGAAAAATGTTAAGAATTTGCCATCAGTGCCAGAGGATCATCCAAGTTACTCAGATCGGTGGCAGCAAAACGAGACGCTCAGACATGGATCAGAATCTTGCGTCCACACTCTGGCAAGCACCTTGTGTCTCCTGCCAACAGATCTGATAAATCATCCTGGGTTCAGCTCACACAGAAACCGATTGCTCTCAGCTGTGAGGAAACCATCACTCTAAAGACTCTGACAGTTCTTCTCTTTTCCAGTGTCTTTTATTTCTCTCAGCAGTAGAAAAAAAAATTATATCATTGCCATCTGTGCTGGCAAACAGTCTGAGTGAGCAGACTGTTTATTTCTTCAGCTGGAGGTGATGAACCACAGGACACACAGTATATGCTGCAAGAGAAAGGTGGCAAAATAAAAGCTAAAAAATATATGGCCATGTGGCGTTATGTTGAATAGTGTAGCAAATTCAAAACAGGTACAAGTAAAGTTACATGTAAGGTAATAAAATCGCCTCAGTGCATTTCAAGAAGCTTTCCTCTTAAGGACGGGATTCATTTGCCAACTTCTCCACAGCAGAAGTTAGCACATGCATCTCTCATGTTTACAGAGATGTTTGACTGAAATGTGACAAACATATTAAAAGTAAGAAATCAGCAGGGCAAACACTTTTTCACACCACTGAGTAAAACAGGTAACAGCAAAAAGAGCAAATTTATCATGTAGCACATTTCAACAACAAGGCAGTTTAAAGTAGTTTACGCCATAAACACATACGTAACCAATTATGAAACAAGAAATAAATGTTACATTTTGTCAAATGGCATCAAATTCATCAAGCAAATATATATCAAATGTATTGATGTATATAATCTAACACAATAAAATACCTGAATAACACAATTAACTGGAACAAAGGAAACATTTTTTGACACAATATAATCCCCAATTCTGTGTTGGAAACGTGTCTTGGTTAATTTATTTGTTGAGTGTGCAAAATATGCCTGTGTTATAAAATCAGATGTTTTCCTGTGTTTTAGATCTTCAGCTCTGCTTCAACTTTGACACAAAGAACTACAAGATCTTCCACGGTTCCATAGAGGCTCAGTTTGGCTACACAGTTCAGCAGCACGAGGCAGGAGGGCGCCACTGGTAAGAGCCCCCCGAAATTTAAATATTCACAGTCAAAGAGAATGAGATTTCAAAGCCAATATTCTGACATGTTTCGAGTTCTACGGAGAGTCCTGGGAACTTTTCCTATATTTCTTTTCACCCATCCATCCTGAAACACGGCCAGTGTTTCAGGATGGAAACACTGTCTTTGTGTCTGTGTTTACACACTGAAATGTGACTGTTACAGAGGAATGAGTCACACAATGAAGCTGCTGGAAAGAGTAGAGGGAGATCGGTTTAGGGCAGAAGAGTGCATTCATGGTTTCATGTTAAGAGTGTTACAGATGCAGACTTTGCTGTTAGGATCTTGATAGATGTACTGAGACCAGATGGAGATGCATTGATTGATTGAACACCTTTTTAGTTTTTAATTAAATCCTCTAGGCATGGTGGTGCCTCATCCATAAGACAGTTATTTCTAAATAATAGGAAATTTCATCTTTGTAGCTTCAAAAAAAGTGTATGAGAGGAGCTGTGGTATTACATGAGGAGGTCTGAAGCAGTACTACACTGGCCAGTGACTTGTTAAAGTGCCACAATTCAGGCATGGATGGACACCGACGCTGAACAAGCTCCAGTTTATTGGACACTTTTTTCCAGGTCAGACAGGCTAAGATCAGGTGTGTGGGTCCGATCTAACTGGTGGGGCAGTTCCAGCTCTCAGGGTCAGATGGGAAGAGGGTCAAAGTCAGAAATCGAAATCGAGTGAGTAATTATGTCCTAGTGAAAGACATACAGAGACAGCAAATACAAGATCTTGGTGAAAAATGAATGCAGCCCTGAATGGAAATGAATTGTGTGACATTTCAATAACCCATTGAAACAATGCCACGGCGATTTTGTGCTGCAATCAAAGGTAAAGGTGCTCCCACAAAACAGTAGAGCAGCGGTCCGCAAATCCAGGCCTTGAAGCCCAGTGACCTGAAACTCTAGATGTGTGCCTGGCTCAACATACCACAATCAATAGACTTCTCTGAAAACGACCTCATTATTTGACCCAGGTGAGCTAAAACCTGCAGAACACCAACAGGCCTGGATCTGAGGGGTCCTGCATTAGTGTGTAACCCTTTTCTGTGTCCCCGAAACAATCTACTGACAAAGAATGAACAATCTCCTTCTACTAATCGACATGAAAAGTTCTGAAATAATCAGAAAATGTTCAGCAATCTTATTTGAATAATTGTTTAAGCTTTATTTTATTCATTCATTTTATAAATCTCGTGTCAAAGAAATTTCTACTCTGATTTCTGTCTCATCTCAGAGGAAAAGGAATGAAGTTCTAGCTTCCAACTCCAAATTAGAGTAACAACTTTCATATGTAAAAATACAATATAAGTCGAGGTTTGCAGCCAGCAAAGTGTTCGCAGTCCAGCCTTTTACCTTTCTCCCTCTGTTAAGAAAGCTTAGGCCTGTGCAGCTCCACAATATCTCCTCAGACGGAACGAACTGATGCCAGCTGGGACCAGATATGAAAGTAATAGCTAATGACTCAAGATATTTCCATGACTGAGTTCCGGAAGATCCTCCAGTTTCTTGGAAGAACACAGAATGATCCAGATGAACCTGTTGGGTGAAAACAGGACAAACGAATAACAGACACTGTTGGGCCTGGAGATCGAACTGAACCATGTGAGCATCATGCAGCTCACCCGTTCTGGTTCAGATTGCATTCAGATTCTTCAGAACTACATTACAATCTTTAGCTTCTAAAGTCCCCCAACTTCCATTTCATGGATAGCTCCTATCTATTTAGTCATTAGCAGTCAGGCAACTTACGAAGGCAACTGGTTACACTCAGAAAAAAAGGGGGGTTGAATACTTTTGCGCTCCGCACTTTTCAGTTTATTTGTAAAAAAAAAAAAAAGAAAAAGAAAATTTTTTTTTGAATCATGTACAATACTTCACAATTGTATATCACTTTGTGTTGGTCTTTCACATAAAATCTATGTTTATGCTTGTAATGACAAAATATGGACAAGTTCAAGGGGTGTGAATACTTTTGCAAGCCATCATATATTAGACTGTGTAAAATCCTCAAATACCCACCCAGGGACATTTCCACACAAAAGGCCAGGAATATCCTCCAAGCTAGTTATAAAAACACTTTGAAATACCTCGCACAAGAAAATGATCACTGTTACCGTATCAATATTCAGTCATTGCACTGTTATGTTTCTCAGTTATTAAAGGAAAAGAGAATAAAACAAAGACTAAAACAGCTATCTTTGAAATAAAATGAAGGCCTTTGTTGTGTTCCTTCACACAACCTGGAATCCAAACTAACATACCAAAGAGATCTGGAAACAAACAGAGGAAAGGTTTATCAGCAAGTTGTGCAATACTGTCACATTTTTAGACAGAGCTGCAGTCCTCCAGGCTCGCAACATCTTTATGCCTTTGAAATCCCAGGTAAACAAGTGGAAAGTATTAGTGTGCTATGAGTTCGGCTAAGCCTTATGTCATGATGAAGTGCTGCATGTGGGAACGGTGAGCTCTAGCTTTTCCATCTGTTCCAGTCCCAGTTTCCTACTAAAATGAGCTACATTTGCATTCCAGCATCCAGCTATGATCTTATTCCTCCCTCCTCACACAGAAAATCGTTCTTTTTCCACTTCCTTTGTAATACACACGTTTGTTTTTGGCAAAAGGAGATTTTTTTTTTCTTCAAAATCTCATTTTGTTTTTTGACGTATTACTTTGAAGTAATGTTTTAATGATTAAAACTTGTATTGTAGGAACCTTGATTAATGTCTACAGTATTTCTGCAGTACCATCTGGAACTGGGGACTTACATCTGATGTGAATGATTTGTTTCTGTTTCTGTCCTGGACATTAGTCACCTCTAATGCCTCTAACAACCTGCTTTGCTATTGCTAACTCATAGCAATAGCAATTCCTTCCTCCTAGGGTGATCCTCGCCTTAGCAAATCTTCCTGAGACTTTCATAATCAGAACCTATGAACTTAGGTAGAATTTATTTCTTATGCCATGTTTATCCATGAGACAGCCAAAACCCAGAATTCACTTACTCAAGATAAAGCCGCAATAAAAATCTGTGTGGAAAAAGTTCAGCTGAAACCAAACGTGCTACATACACTATTAGAAGATGCAACACATTTTCTCACTGTCGAACAATAAATCAGACCAAACTATTTTCTGTTGCCGTTTGGACCTGTGTGCGGGTTGTGTTTTCTGTGTGCGTGTGTGTAATCTCACCCTACATATGATCTTTGGTGCTGGCACACCTAAAGGGCAACCAGCTGAAGCCCTGGCAGGCGACGCTTCAAAGAAGAAGCAGAAGACAGATGCCAGATTAGTACTCATGCCGAGTGGTAGTCAGACCTCAGTTTCTTTGTCTGCTCGTGCTCCGGTTGTCCTACCCTTTTCCACAGAAACTGGATGATCATCATTCAGAGAGATTCAAACCAGGCTTACTGCCTCCACCTGGTCTAGTTGTCTGACCAGAGCTCATTCTCCTGGATCGGCATATTATCATGTCTTAGGTAAAGTGTACACTTACTTGTTCCATCTTTCTCTCACCTGCCTGCAAGCTCTTCAGCAAAGCCACCGGCCATTGGATTCTGCCTGAGGAAAAAGAGAAAGCACAGGCTATTAAACACCCAGCTGTAAACATCTGCCAATCTCAGATCAGTGGAAAGACTCGCCTCCTCCTCGATCATCTCCCTTACTTATCCATGTCATTAGAATCTCAAGCACATTGCAGTAGCCTTGCCTCTTCCTCCAGTGTCTGGGAACCCGGTCAGAGAAGCATCACTACACACTTCATCCCTGTAAGAATAAGCTTTATGAAACATCTCATTTCTCCCTTTTCAATTGTTGCCACCCCAAAGTTAAAACTCAACCTAAAAGAAGGATTTATTGTGTTCAAGAAGTCCAGTGAGTGATGCATAATTTTTTTTAAAACAGTTTTTATGATATGCTCCTATTAGCTTAATTTTTAATCTGTTTGACTTTGGCCCTCGGTAAGACACTGTGTCAGTTTCTGATCTCAGAACCTCCTTTAGATATGCTGGAGCACAGGATCTGCCAACCACAATACAACTTAAACCCTTTGCAGCTAATTGTAACTGGAATGTCATTCTTGTGGTTCGATGTCTATCTTTAAAATACAAGAAGTAATATAGCTTGCAAAATCATAAATATAACTATACAATTGCCATAGCATACTTTTAACTCGTCAACACAGTTTTATATATTAGTGTTGGACAAATGCAGATCTTTTCACATTCCTTGCAATACTATTGTTTTGTTCAAGGATATTTCAAAACTTAGCCTACCTAATCGTCCAACTGGATCAATTACCAGTACAATATCATGTACTGGTAACAGATACAAATAACTGTAAAAATACGGTTCTCATTTAACAACTAGGGAAGAAATTAAGCACACAATTACCAAAATAGTTAAATAAAGCAGATGAGCCAGGCCATGGGTTACCACACTGGCTTCCCAGAAAGCATTAGCTGCTGACTGGGCACCCTCTGTGCAAATCAGCAAACGATGCTACAGAAAGCATAAAGAAACAAACTCTTAGAATGTTTCTCAGGTGTTTCAGTGGCTGTGAGGTGACCACACTTGAAGGACCAGACTGAAGATTTCACTCGGTTCTTATTTGGCCAATTGCACCAATGATACAGGTGAAACATCTTCAAACAGAAACCACAAAGAAGGATAAATATTTCAACATGGCAGTATTAGTCCACTTAATTTAGGTTAAGAGTGAGTATAATTTTAATGTATATTAAGTTAAAGATAAAAAGTATTAATTTATAGTTAAAATGTATAATTCTAAGGTGAGTATATTTAATTTGTAGATAAATGTTTTAACTAGACAAATCCATTTTAATATTAAGTACATTTTTAACCCAGTTATGTCTCATCAGTTTTAATCAAAGGTTCAAAGCAGAAATTTAAGTTATTGTTCTTACTTTAATTTATACAAAATAGGAGAGAATCCAAACAGTCAATATTTCTATTATCTTAAATAGTTAAATGCCCAATTTTCACCCAAAAGTTTTTATTTTTAAGTAATAAATAAATAATGTAATTTTGTTTCCAGTGACATAGCTTGGTTGCAGTAACAAGCCAATCACTCTCTCCCCCATTTGTTCCCGGTTTTCTTTTTGATCCAGACATTGTTTCATATAAACAGATCAAGTTGACAGGCAGTCAATCAGAAAGATGAGCTATGAGTTATTTTACCTTATATTCTATAATAATGATTGAAACATTTTAGATTTTATATCTAAAAAGTATTTCTGATTTTAAAATGTATAATTTTTGATAGTTTTTAAGCTTTGAATCCCCCTTAGCGTCTCTGGCGGCCTCCGCTTTGAGGGGGAAACCTTTGCTGTTTGTGCTGCTGCTGGCTGTGAACTCAGTCTGCCTTTTGAGACGTGGTTTATTAACTCTGCCCTTTGATGTGGAAAGAAGACACATTAGCAGGAAGGAGGTAAATTAGCAAAAAACCTGGCATACCATCTTCCTATGTCATCTCCTGTGGAATGTGACTCAGCCCTTTTCCCACGATAATCTTCAAAGCCACATGTGGTGTTATGTCTAGTTAATAGTAATGTTGCTGGCTCTGTGATAGCACAGCAGAAGAATGTATGTTAGAGAGCAGAAAAGAAAAACAAGTCTTCCAGTAGCATGCTGAGAGGCGGTCCACTGCAAGACATCACTTATATGGGTATACTAGAACAATCGAAACTGAAGACCTGAAATTTCAGCCAAAACTCAACAGTAAAGCAGCGAATGGTTTATTGAGAATAGAAATGTGTGGGGCAGGAGATAACCAACAGCAAGAGCAGGAACCACTGAGGACAGAAACTGGTTAGTGGCTTGAATAAATCGTATGTAGTCAAGAGCTCAAAAGGAAAGCCAGTGGCTGAAGTCTTTCTGGGGGCTTCTAGTTACTGGTTCTTCTGCAGGATGGCAGAAACTGGTTTAGAGCAATAGAGTAATAGAGTTACTAGGATGGGTCTCAGTAATAGACCCATCCTAGTAATAGACCCTGGGATGGTTCTATTACCCATTCCAGGGTAATAGACACTTGGTCTCAAATACCAAGAAAACAAAGTTAAAATCATCAGTTCAATTTATTAATACCAAATAATTGATAGTATTGGAACAACAGAGAAAAGTTAACCATTTCAGCTCTGGACCACTGCCATGAGGCCTTAAGGGACAAACACAGAGTGGCCCCAAACAATAAAGTCCAGTTCCTTTTTTAGGCTTCTAACTAAGCCTCTAACTTGAAGTCATTTCCTTAACTTAACATGGGCATGTGTGTGTGCATGTGAGCAGCTAAAAGAGTTAGAGGAAAGACGCAGAATCATATATCCAGAACACTCACCAGCTCTGGTTATGAATGATTAATTTCTTTCAGGTATGCTGGAGCAGGGATGAATCTAAAAGTTACAGGATGGTAGCTCCTGCAACTACCGTCTTGGGCCCCCTTTCAATAGAGTCTTTGGAAACATCAAGATGTTTGTAACAAATGTGAGACGGGCCTTTTCATTTTTTTTTTTTGGTCAGCAGTAGTTTTGGCTTTTGAACTCTCCTATTGAGACCATTTCTGTCCAATCTGTTTCTTATTGTTGAATCATAAATACAGACCTTAAGGCCCGAAACACACCACATCTACTTTTGCTATCTAGTCTGCTGGAAAATTGGGGAGGATGATGTACACAGAAAATAGAACACGCTAAAGTTCATGGGGTCTTGCATATTGCAAACAAATCTGTGTGGCTGTATCTCTGATTCTCTGGCCAAGACAGACATAAAGTCTATTTCGTTTGGAGTCACGCAGCAATTTGATGGAAATGTCACAGATGAGACAGGAAGTGCGAGTCGGTGGCACAGCGACGCACATCCGCTTTGGAGGAAAATACAAACTAAACAATTTTACTCGCAAAAAAATACTATACTTACCCGTGGGGGGACCTCAGAAGTACATAGAAAAGTGAAAGAGTGAAACAGCAATCTTGCTGGAGCAGCTTTCTGTTTACTGCTGGGCCTGCTTGAAATCCTGCCAGTGTGAACACAAGCCGCATCGTCTCGCTCTGACGAGTCCGGTAGTTCACAGAGGGATGTGGAATGCCAGCGTTGTATACGCGCCAAAGTAATGTAAAGTAATCACATGTTTATGATCCTGCTGGTGTCCCATAGAAAGACTGTCGTGTCAAAGACTGTGTGTCCTGTAGAAATCTGGTTGTTGAAAAGTCGGATGCAAGCGGTGTGTTTTGGGCCTAAATGTGGCCTGGAAGAATCGCTGTGCTCCTGAAGAAATTGGTTTGTAATCTTTTCCAGATTAACAGAACTAAAAAAACTTTAGTTTCTCATCTGTTCTGTAATTGCTTTAAACTGGGGCATTACATTTTATTCAGTAATTCTGTGTTGATAGACCGTGACTGAAGTTCTAATACGGCATGAGAGGCAAACACAGTTCTGTGTGTGTTTTCCAGGTTGCTGGTCGGGGCTCCCTTTGAATACACAGGACAACTGCAAACTGGTGATGTTTATAAATGTCCATTGGATATCAAAAGCTCTTCAAACTGCAGCCGTCTTGACCTAGGTGAGCAAACCTCAAGTAGATCATCATCAGTAGATCGTGATAATGTGGACGAAGTATAATGTGGCAGAGGCGTTTCAAATAATTACTGCATTATGAACAAAGCTTCATGGTGTGTCATTGAAGTATAACTATGTATTGCTTGAGATGACATATGTAGCATATGAAGTATGCTCTTTACAACACAGTGCAAAGGGTGTTCTTACATACCCATCAATCCCTTTGTGGCATCAGTATAATGTATGGTGGTTTATGTCGGGTTGAACGATGGGTGTGCCCAGTTGATTTATTTTTTTGGGGGCGGATTTTATTGCAATCGATAGGGGGGCCCAGAAAATCTTTGGGAACCACTGGGCCAAAGGAACACAGTCAAAACGACAAATCTGTACTCATTGTAAAACGTGACTCTTTGTATGCATATGATTCATGTCGATGTTTGATTCAAGCTGCATATGCCCTACCATGACCATAATGCTGATAGAAACATGAATTTTTGAATTTGTGGAATAGCTAGCATTCCAGTAGGGGACCGCCCAGCAGAGGGCCTCGTTAAAGTCCCCTTGCTGTCTGGCAGCACTCTACTTTAAATTGCTGTTTTTCCTACAGAGCTTTTAAGAGTGATGTTTTTGTCCAAAATCCGATTTTGTTCCACTCAAGACGGAAAAAGGAAAGGACCTAATTAATCCAAAGAAAATCCTAACTTCCTTAACATAACTAAGGATAGCTGAATGTAGTGATGGAGTGTGCTACATTTTATTTTTTACATCTAGATTGTTTTGATTCTGATCAGGAAAACTTTCCCTGGACAACGTGACAGAGAGGAAGGACAAGATGAGACTAGGAATGACACTGACCTCCAACTCCAAGGATAACAGCTTTGTGGTGAGTTGCAACAAACAAACTGAGATTGAAATTAATTAATGTTAGCCAGAATTCACCAGAAGACATGGAGGAGGACTCTGTCATGCTATTTGGTCACAGCTTTCTGTCCCTACAACACCTACCAGTGGATATTGCTTGGAGGCGATTTGGAACAATTACTAGCATGGACTCATTCTCATCAGTCACTTCATTAGAAACAGCCTGCAGGTAGATTCAACAAGATGTTGGAACTAGTGGCGGGAATTAATTGCAGGGTTTATAATTACTTGCACACACATTTTAATTGAAAACCATAGATAAAATGAGCACCATTTTCAATTCAAAAACCTTTTTTCCCCCCGCAAAATTCTCGAATAAATAGACCTGTTCAACAACAAAGATATTTATTGTTTTTAATCTGTTATTTAAGTTCTTTAACCATTAAATTCTTGTGAAGAGTTATAGCCATTCAGCTTTCAATTGTTTCAGGGACTCCTTATCATTCAGATCATTCAGACTATTGTTGTGTTCATTTGAATGCAGCAATAGTGTTTTTCAGCATCCAATCAGATTGTTTCTTTCTTTTTTTTTTTTTTAGGCAAAAATGATCTGTCATTGGGCATATAAGATAATTTGCCCACTGGAAATTTTCCAGTGGGATTTGGTTTGTGTATTTAAAAAAAAAAAACCCAGAATAAAGGCAAATAAACATGACTTTGTCATCCATGGCTGTTGTTTGTGTGCGTCACTTGGTTGTCAATTTTTTGGGTGTACCAGAAACACAATAAAATGGTTCCAGCTTAGGACTTTGGTATGTAAAAAACAACAAACAAACAAATAAAAAAACAAAAACAAAACATGATTAACTGAGTTAAAACTGGAGATGAATTAAAGTCCATATGATTAGTTAATTGAAATGAACACTTTTAAGTCCCGGCCCAAGTTGGAATATTTGGAGTTTTGTCCATCTAAAAAAACCTCCACCATTTTATCACTGTTTTTTCTTCAGCAGGGTGTTTTCACCACACATTAACTTTAAAGCAATGAGTTGCTGTCATGCGATTGGCTGATTTGCTGCTTAAGTTAGTAAGCTACTTTATCGATGTACCTCTAAGTGTTTGGTGAGAGTTCACACTGATTTGATTTCATTTAAATAATACATTTTTGAACTTTTTTTTTAGACCGAACAAATTTCAAAACATACACAGCAAAGGTACGAAAAAAATCAGTTTTGCTACCAACATAATAGAAAAATCTCTGTGGAAGGTAGAGACCTGTGGTAGTAATCAAGGTTTGCTAACACAACACTTGTCCGATTTGCTCACTCCATGATGTCATGACAACCCTGGGAGGCCCTTTGGTCAGGTTTAGTTCCTATCAGTGTTCAACATGTTAAATTATTCAAATGATTTTGTCAGAGAAATAAGAAATGATTACATTATTAGTTCAGATCTTTCTTTGCAGCTGATATTAAGAAAAACAGGGGTGTGTTTTGTAAACATATGACGTCTTTTGAAGACGTTGTATGTTTTCATAGTTCTTGAACGTTTTGTCATTTTGTCACAACCACAAATTTATTTTGTTGGATGTTATGTCGTGGACCAATGTAGATATTTTTTTTCATCATAGTCAGAAATTTAGAATTTCTTTTAAGCTAATTAACTTTAAAAAAAAATCTAATCCACATCCACATATTTTGCACATTTTGTCCCATTTTATATGATTTTGAATTTCTTCTGTGTGTATGTATATATGTATATATTTGATGCACATAAATGTGTCCCTAGACTTGTGGTCCTCTCTGGTCCCATGAATGTGGAAGTTCTCTGTACAGCACTGGAATCTGCACCAAAGCCAACCGGAACTTCAAACTCACCCAGACTATTGCACCGGCTTTACAGAGTAATGCATCCATACACACACACACACACACCCCCACACACCCCCACCCACCCCTGCAAACACACACTTACATACATAGAATTTTAAATTTGCTGTCTGTCCATTTCAATCCTCTAGGGTGTGAAACATTTATGGACATTGTCATTGTTCTGGATGGGTCCAACTCCATTTATCCTTGGTATGAGGTGCAGAACTTTATCATGAACATCTTGCAGAAGTTCTACATTGGCCCAGGTCAGACACAGGTTTGTCTGTTGCACACCCAGACACAAAACAGAGACAAAACGCATTAGGTTCTACTTCAAAATAAGAATTAATAGCTTCACCATACCACATTTGGTAATATGTCTTAATCATGTGCTCAGGATTTAGTTGTATAAATTAATACTTTTGTCGTTTAAAAAGTTCTTAAGAGCAAATCAATTCATAACAGGAAAGCATGCAGTCCATTGGTTTTGGGTATACTACTGTGAGCAACATTTTATCTAAATGACCGTTCAGTGAAGTGTGATTTGATTGTAGGTGGGAGTTATTCAGTATGGCTCCACAGTCGTCCATGAGTTCAGTTTGGGTGAATACCACACAGTGGAGGATGTGCTGGACGCTGCCAGGAACATTGACCAACGAGGTGGAGAGGAGACCAGGACAGCACTGGGGATCAGTGTAGCCCGGTACGACAGAATGCTGATCAAATTAATATGTATCACTAGCTGTCACTGTTATTTCTGAATTTTAAGAGTTATTTTAAAACGTATGGGTAAACTAATGTACCTACTGTTCTTTGATTTCATTCCTTTAAGTGGTATTCCTCTCCTGCTGTTAAATTGTTACTTTCTCTGTCTTACTCTGTCTTCTCAAAGCCCCAGTTGGTTGTAATAGATGGCCTCCTATACTGAACCAGGTTCTGGTTCTGTTGGAGTTTCCTTCCTGTTAAAGGAGAGTATTTCCTTTCCACTGTTGCTACATGCATGCTTAGTATGGGGGCATTGCTGTGAAGTCAATGAGAGCAAGCAATTTCTGCTGTCACCAAGTCCAGGACTGAATGCAATCTGCTGGGATTCCTTACATATAAACTTTTTAAATTAATTCAATTAATTAACTGATCTTACTCTTCTGTTTATTAACTGTAACGTATGTATGATTGAACTGCAATTAGTGTTTGTTAACTGCTTCAAGACAATATTTGTGTCACAAATAAACTGAATTGAATTAAATTGAAATTGGACAAGCACCTGATGTTTTTCAAAGGAACTTATGTCTGAACAGTCGCATATCATCCTAGCTGGTCACATGTCAGCACATTCTTAAATTATGTAGCATCTTAACTGAATTTAATTGGTCAGCCAAAATATAGCAAAAATTAGATTTTTGTCAAAGTGCAACCTTTGACAAATATCTCTTGTTTACAATATTTCCTAAGTTGGAGATCACATAAGGAAACTAGGTGGAACTAGAAGATCAATCAATCAATCAATCAATCAATCAATCAATCAATCAATAGTTCAGTATTAGGATATACTGAAGCTATGTAACATCTTTCCACTTCACTGCAGGTTGGAGGCATTCCAGCGTGGCGGCAGGCCGGGAGCTCAGAAGGTGATGATTGTTATCACAGATGGTGAATCACATGACAGTCCTCAGCTGATGGAAGTGGTCAATCAAAGCAAGAAAGAAAACATCACCATGTATGCTATCGCAGTGAGTCCCGTTTTTATCTCTAAAGCTGAAATATGAATGATTCCCTACTCAAGTTTGAGATTGTGATTTTCATCCAGCAGAAGGTGGACTGCTTCGTCCCTGATGGGTTTAGTCTGTGTCCCAAGTGAAACATTTTAAGGATCTTGTTCATGAGTAATGTCAGGATGGCTGAGGAGATTTCTAGAAAGCCTAAAATGCAGTACTAATGGCACTGTGCTGGTTTTTTGGGGGTGAAAATCGCTGCTCTTCATTCCAACCCTTACCTTTGGTCTTCAAACATGAATTGTGACCATAAGTTTATCCCAAACAAGAAATTCTGGACTGGCTGATCTTTTTAATATGCAATTTAACCAGCTGTTCTTAAGTTAAATACTAAAATTAGCCTTTATTTCCAAAGATTAGCCAGACCAGAATTCTTTATTTGGTACAAAGACGCTGCCATTATATTAAGATATTCCTTTTCCATTTTTATGTCTCATACTATACTGCAGTTTCTGTTCTTGGTTTTATATTCCATTCAGATAAGACAAGATGTTTTCTTTGTTTTTTTTGTCAATGAAATTAAAATGTTTGTGTTCACTGTCAATGTGATGTGCGGTGAGGTTCATAGCTGGTGAGACACTGACTTAATCATAATCAGATTTACAAATATAGACCCCCGCCCCCTTGTTATAGTTTACATATGAAAATTTCGTGCACAACGTTGGATGGCAGACTATTCTTGTACATGCTATCAATAGTCACAAGACCAATGTCTGGGATCAAGAGCGCCCCCTGCCATGAGGCAAGAGAACTGCCTGCCTCACCTCCAATCTGTTCTCTGAAATCTCCTCAGCACAAAACACGTTACACACACAGTTGATGACAAGAAGCACTGTACATTATATACATACGCTAATTTATGTTAAATCAGTTCATACATTAAATGTTTTTAGCCATTTTATTGGCGCAGCACAGACAGGAGGAGCATGGTGTCATAGAATAGCAGCCAGTGCAGTTAGAGAGGTTGATCAATCCCAGGTGAGGCTCAACTCACTGCTGCCTCACCTGCTGCGCTTCTGAGCATTTGAATGGGAAATTGTGAAAATTCTGCCAGTTTGAAGAAAAAAAATATCAGAATTGGTTAAGCTAAATGAAAAATAAATACTTTATAGTACAAACCACATGGTGAAAATCCATCCATCCATCCATTTTCTTACACCCTTATCCCTAGTGGGGTCAGTAGGGGTGCTGGTGTCTATCTCCAGATAAAGTTCCGGGCGAGAGGCGGGGTTCACCCTGGACAGGTCGCCAGTCTGTCACACATGGTGAAAATAGCAGTATAAATTCTCTTATTATATATTATTTGTCCGTGATGGGCCTGCCTCCCCTGACCGCACGTCACTGCCTATGTGTGTGTTCAGGTTCTGGGTTATTACAATCGGCGTGGAATAAACCCTGAGGCATTTCTTAAAGAAATCAAGTTCATTGCCAGTGATCCTGATGAGGAGCACTTCTTCAAAGTCACAGACGAGTCTGCACTGAAGGACATTGTGGACGCTCTTGGAGAAAGAATTTTCTCCTTGGAAGGTAAGTTAGTGGGAAAGTTCCTTTAGTTTAGATTTTGACTGAGGCAGAGTGGAGAATGTACAGATAAGAGTCTGATCCCTCTGTTTTCTGATTGTTTTCCAGGCATTAGCAGTCAGGGTAAGGGGTTTGGTCTGCAAATGGCTCAAGCTGGTTTCTCTTCACATTTAGTCAATGTAAGTAGCTCATACGTATTGTGACAAGCATTATCTTATTCAGTGTTTTATAAAGTAAAATATACACAAATCAAATTTTTATTCATCAAAACTCAGTTCATATAACTACCTTAAATCTGATAAATAAATATCAGTAAGAGCATCTTAAAAAAAGGACCTGAATGTTTGTGCCAAAAAAAAAAAAAAAAAAAATTAAGTTAGCTATATTTAGCTAAAAAGAAAGTGTCTGCAACCTACAACTTGGCATCAAAATAAAATAAAAAAAGTAGATCAATGACTCTGGGGTCGTGGAGCAACATGTGTCAATCCATGTAGTTAGGAAACA
The DNA here is from genome assembly GCA_903066815.1 of Brachyrhaphis roseni. Lineage (NCBI taxonomy): Eukaryota > Metazoa > Chordata > Actinopteri > Cyprinodontiformes > Poeciliidae > Brachyrhaphis > Brachyrhaphis roseni. Next base: position 1,040 of record CAEFZY010059748.1, on the reverse strand, counting down.
CAAGATGAAAAAACAAATATATGAGCCATTTTTCTTTTTTTGGAAAGCACTTTTATATTTATATGATACTGAATCAGAGACTGTGTGCCAAAAGCATTTTTGTCATCCATTTCATTGTCGCCTTTTCATCTTCCATGGCTTTTAGTCTTTAAGCTTGTTTACTTTTGGTGTTTAGTGGGACTTAGTAGACAAATTATAAAGGTGCATTACTGCTATAAACTGGACTGGAGTGGGAACTAACAGAAAAAAATGATTATCTGTCTCATACCATATTGTCATGGAATAGTGACAAACATGTAAAAAAACATATCTTCTACGTACAAAAGTTACATAGTGCAGTTTTAAGGACAAAATTAGCGTGAGAATATGGCCATTTGAGTTGCATATTTTGTTTTTTATTTTGTATTTATTTATGTATGATGTGTTGCATGTTATCCTGTGTAAAAACTTTTTTTTTAGGATGGTGTTCTGCTTGGAGCAGTGGGTGCCTATGATTGGAATGGTGCAGTGCTAAAGGAAACTAAGCGTGGTAAAGTTGTTTCACCAAAATCCTCTTACAAGGATGAGTTTCCAGAAGCTCTGAAGAACCACGCTGCTTATTTGGGTAATTTTAATTATTTTTAATTGCTCTTAGTCAGGTTTATGGGCAAACTTCTATGCTGTTCAGGATTTTGCACTAGACAGATGACAAAGATTTCTAAATAAAATTAGTAAGGCAAGTGTTTATGGTAGAACACTACTGTGTACCATATTTCGCAGCAGTTCATAACAGCAAAAGGCAGGTCTAGTGAGGATTAAAGAAGCTAGTAAACTATGTGGTCTGATAATTTTGACGTTCTAGTCGTGATTACAGATTGCATGTCTAGTTGCATTTTGGGAAACACCTTGTAACATTAAACGTGTTGAGCTGCTTGTTTCAGTAAAATTTCATTAACCTTTAACCCTCTCAGGCTCAAATTAAGTTGTAGTTGCAGGAAAAATCTGATATTTGGAGAAAATGATCATATGGGGTAGTAATATACAATTCAGACTTTTTTTGA
>CAEFZY010059745.1:0-12797 GCA_903066815.1 Brachyrhaphis roseni | reverse complement strand
TATATATATATATATATATATATATTTTTTTTTTTTTTTGAGAAGACTGAAATACTTTGAGTTTGTTCCTTATCAGACAAATATGCTAGTAGTAAGAGTATGTTAGCTTTCGGATAGCTAACATAACAAAATAAAAAAGTTATATTTCCTTTACAGATCTTTAAATTTTTTACAAGTTACAAAATATCTAGGCCAATAATCAAAATCTTAAGGTTCTAATAAATCTATATAATGTTTTTAATATGTAACTACTTTGTAGGCTACAAATAAATACAACACAAACAGGCTATAGAAAAGAAAAAAATACTGAAGTATGATTGTTTCAAACAATACATTTTAGTTTTGAAATATACATTAATAATATCAGTTTAACAGTTATAGTTTCGATATGCTTAAATTTTTTAAAAATGGATATACTTTTCTTTAAGACATGGTAAATGGCTACATGCACAGACTGAGCCGTAGATGCTTAAATATTGACCTTCCAGCACACAGAACAGAAATATTTAAATACCTCAACATAAACCTTTTATCCTCTCATTATTCATAATTTTTAAGATAAAGTACACTTTAACACAAATCTGATTTTAACCTTATATCTGTTCAGTGTTAGAGACAATAAAAATTGATCTTATTTTCCTTTTTTCCTTTATTTCTTTGAAAGAATGTTAAAAACAAACAAGTTCGGCACAAGTTTAACAAAAATCAGTGCTGCAAGGTCGGACATGATTTGTTGTGACAGGGTAAAATGTTGTTATCAGATGAATGATGAGGACTTGAAATGTAACCCCGTTAACCTGAACTTGAGTCACATTGTGCAGATTTTTACTGTGGGAACAGATCGAATGATGTAAATTATTTCAACATGTACATTAAATTTGGTACATTTGCAAGCTATAAAAGGGTAAGAGCTTGTGTGAAATTTAAGGATGGTAGTTGCAAAATGTTACTGTACCACACCTGGATCTTTGAATACACCAGAGAAGTGAATAAAAGTACTCTAATAGAAGCAATTTTAGGACCTAATATGGCACAACTCCGTGACGTCTGTTTTTAATCAACTTTTTTTGGGTCAGCTCGCAGACAACAGCAGAATCAGACAGTCTAGGATTTATTTTAGACTGATGCAGAAACCGTCACCCTGAGAGAGTCACAGCTCTCTTATGCTAACATAAATACAATAAAGCTATTTCACAGACACCTTAACCGTGACAGTCACAAAGAGAAGGTCTGAATTAGGCCTAAACTCACAAACCCAAAGATACGCGCGCACACCTCCAAATACAAGCCAGTTAATGGGAGCTGGGGAGAAAGAAGATTCAAATAAAATCAAAGAGCATCAAAACAACACATAAATATTTTAATGCAGTTTCTGTTATAATGGAGACAGCGACTATAAGCCTTAAACCTGGTCAGGACTTTTCAGGGGAACCCTCAAAGGCAGCGCATGCACTAAGAATGAAGCATATGAGTAACTCATTGAAAGCTGCTCTGATCAGAAAATAACCTTCTATCTAAATGTTCCCAAACACAAAATGGTCCTAGGGCAGAAGACAAAGCTAAATGCCAAGCTGGGGGGCTTCCTTATCCCTTAATGTTGCTCATAAAGATGGCCTGGGTTTTCCTTCCCAAGTAATATTTTATGAAAATTGCACAATACCAATTTAATACAGTACTTCGTCATTAGCAGCTAGCAGTTTGATCACAGCAAACCGAGCAGGCCTAGTGTGAATACAGTGTAGTGCAGCGTGTTTTAGCTATGAGCTAAAACATGCTGAACATCATCAAGTCGTTTTCCTTTTCTGTACTGCCGGATGCTTTGTGCATCATATCAATAGTTGTTTCTGTGGATTAAAGCGGTAAGAGGCTAAAGCGAGCTGTTAAAAAGAGAACCTATTTAAGGGGTTTTGTAACCTTTAATTTCAATTTGTCCCAATCTCTTTTTGTATATAAGGAATAAGGAAGATTTCTGACTGGAGGATTCATGGAGCCTCCTCCTTTATTACTCATTCAAGTGACTAAACTCTTGATAATTACTGAGGTCTTAATGGGGTTTATGGAGTCTGGCCCAGAACATCCATACGTACCAGTAATAAATTGGCTTTGGGTTTTAGAAACATAGGAAAATATATCTGAGAAAAATGTAAATTATTTCTAGTACTAACTTAAAAGAACTCTTCTGATGTCTGATGTTACTAATCTAAATGCAGCTCCAGGCGTTTTGAGGACCTGGAATTACCCTGACTCCCTTTTCTCAGAAACATATCTAATTGATAGATTTTTTTGTTTGACTGTTTTCTGAATCATATTGAGATTGTGGTACACCAGGGAAGCATGAGAGGCTGGTTTTTTTTTGGTTACTTCTGGATGAGCTTAAAAATCACTATCAGAACTGAAGCAGCAGCATGGTGTGAAAATACAGAGCTCTGCTCCCTGAAGCCATCTGTATTTTGAAGCAGATAAAGTCATTTTGACAAGCGGCTGATGTCAGTGTGTTGCAATTAGAGCACACTTCACATTCTGCAACGCATTGAGGCCTGAGACGATAGCATCTTTGCAACTCGCTGTGTTCTTTCACTTTATTTTATGTTTTTAAAATAAATACAATTCTGGTAAATATTAACATGAAAATAAAATAAAAAATGCAAACAGTGAACACAAACAGTGAGCCGTTTCACTGTGAAACACGGTACCTTGTCCTTCGGGAGTCTCTCCGAGCGGATTGACTTCAACTTGAGTGGCGTCGACTTTCAGGAACAGATCATAGAGCCTCTTAATCTGATCCGCTGCCTGCAAAGTCCACAGACGACAATAATTACCTGATGGTTTGACTCGGAGCACTCAGCCCCCACCGAGGCCACTCGGCTTCTGCACACAAGCTGCGTGAAAACACAGCAAATCGGCTCCCAACATCGCCTCCGTTAGAGCCCGTTCTGCATCGAGACGTACATGCAGACAAAAATTGATTTTCTATCTTTAAAGACCAGCTGGGCAAGAAATCGAGCACAAATCAACACACTTCGATTGTTTGTTTTTTTTTTGCTTTTTTTTTAACGTATATAGGATTATGGCAACATCTCTGCAGCTGCAACATATTGTAGCTACTGATTTAATGTGTTGGATTTTTAAGTCCGAACAGCGCCTTGCAAAAAACTGATTCGCCTTAAACTTTGTTACAAACATAAACTTTTGTTTTTTGGTAGTACTTTATGTGACAGTCTAATACAGGGGTGCCCAAAGTCGGTCCTGGGGGGCCGGAATCCTGCATGTTTTCGTTCTCTCCCTGGTGATAGCAACAACCTTTTCAGCATGTCAATGTTCTTCTTAGGCATCTAATGAGCCATTACTTGATCCAGGTTTAAACCAGGGAGTTAAACCAGGGAGAGAACTAAAACATGCAGGATGTCGGCCCTCGAGGACCGACTTTGGGCACCCCTGGTCTAATACATAGAAGTGTATCATTCTGTAGTAGGACAGGGTGAAACATAGATTTATGGGTTTTTTTGCAAATAAAAATCTGAGAAGTGTGGAGTGCTTTTTTCTTATAAGCCAGTCCTGCTTTAAACGTCTCCGCAGCTTCATCTCTGCTGTTCTTCTAATGCTGTTTGTTTTCTCTAACAAACTGCAGAGTCTTCATAGAACTGCTGTGATTAAATGACATTAAATTTACTAACCAGCTGACTTTTAGTAAAGTGACTGGTCCCACTTCATTGTAATTTTGGGGCATCCGGAGCAAAAACAAAACATTTTTATTTGTGAAAAAAATCTTGAACCGTGTGTCACTTTACTTCCGCTTTAAAATTATACACCATTCAACGGCATTTCAAGTCCATATAAAACACACAAAAGTCTGTGGCTGTGATGTTAAAACATGTCTGTGGGATGACTGAACCTTTCTTCTTTAACTGCTTGAGTGCGGCAATAAAAAGCAAAACTGATTCCACAGCTAAAGTCCACACTTTTGTCCTTATACAAACTGCAGAAGACTTTTTCTATTCCTGCCTTTAAAAAAAAAAAAAAAACAGCCCTGGCATGCACTGAACATCTCTCCTGTCCTCAAATAGCTTATTGGAAGCAGAAAAGTTATTTTTGAAGTGTTTTAATTTTATCGGAATGAAAGAGTCTGGCAGCCGACTCGGAGGCAGCCAGGGCAAAAGCAAACTAACAATGCAGACATTTACCCAATCCTTTTCTATTTTCCCTCGTGCCTGTTCAAAATCAATGCCCTTTCAACACCCTGCAAATGGAAAAGATCACAAATCATGGGAGGAGTGCAGGGTAAAGGAGGGCATACTGCACAATCAAAAGCAAACATGTATTCAACTTTAGTTTGTCTGAATTATTTGTGCTTCATGTGTTGTAGTTGTCGGCTTAATCTGATTTTTTTTGTGTGCCGTTGAAAAGCAAACAAATTACTGACCTGATGCCAAAAGACAAAGAGTTTAAAATCAACTTGTCTGGGCACTTGTTCTCATTTGGACTGCGAGGCCTGGACTCGTCTTCCCTCATTTAATGGGTCGATGAAGGTTGAAGGTGAATTTTAAAAGTTGGGGTTGAAAAGAAAACAAACCTTGTTTCACAGACCAGATGTTGCAGAGGGTAGATTTCCAGCTAACCGCAACATCCCAAAATCCACTGATCATAAAATCACTGTGTGGCTGGTTCACTGTGTGGACATTAGTGATGTCGGCTCCCCGAATCTGTCTCTGTGTCGTGACTCACTACCAGCTACAACCATCTAACACCTGGCAGTTGAGTCCGTCGTAAAGACCCTTCAACATGTTGCCTGTGGGAAACTAATAACAGAAGAAGTACGGCGTGTTTGCAAATACAAACACGTCCCGTCTGTATGCACACATGAATTGCAAAATCTGTCTGCCACCTCTTAGCATTGTAGCTTTAAAGCGTTAGGTGGGCTCATTACCTGTCTTTGTAGAGGTCCTTTGAAACCCAAATTAGCTGCCATGCGAAGCGCCTGGTCGTCTTGCACGCCTTTATATATATCTATGACTTCCTGGAGGAACAGCACAGCACAAGAAGGAGAAGAGACATGAAACAACTGAAGAAAGGGAGACAGGAAGAGGGGAGTAAAGCACCAAAACAAAAAAAAGCCATCCTATTGTATATTTAGAAAGGGAATTTATGTCTGTCCTGTTTCTCTGCATGGCAGATATCAAAGATGTTTCCTGGTTCAGTTGAGAGGATGGTCCATCAGTCTTCACTTTTATAAAACCATAATGTTGACATATGGGTTAGTAGGTGGCATTTTACCTGTTTTGACTCATTGATAATTCAATGCTTAACTTGTTTTCCAGATGAAAACGAGCTAAACATTGTGTGGGCTAAACTTATAAAGATGTGATTCCCCTGTTTTGCCTCAAACATTAATCTTAAATATTAATTTCTCCCATCACACAAACTGGAAACTGCAGTGACCAATAAAGTCCAATTCCACCATTATGAGAGTTTTCTAGATAATCCTAGTGTAGTGGAATCTCCCTGGAAACCCAAGCGTCCCTATTGCTAAAGTATATCCAGACATCTTACACTGCTGTGTGATTAACCTAATGTTTACGGTGTGCGTTATGGGAAGCACTCGCTTGTGTAACATGTAGATGTAGTGTTTAAATCAAATGAAGAGGTACTGGATGTCTGCTCCCGGAGACGGCCCTTGGAAGGGTAATGAGGGGTAAAGAGAACCAAGACAGTAACAACTGAGCAAAGGATCATTAAGACAGTAATAAATGGAAGAAAGAGGTCATGAACAGGAAAAGGAAAGGAAGGAGCAGAACATCCAACCTGGGCCATCAATAATGGAGATTGCATCCAATCATAACCTTTTTAAAACAACAAGAAGTAGATTGACAAGATGAAATTGAATTATTTTGTTGACTTTTAAGAAAATTGATATTAAAAGAAGAGTGGAAAGGTGGTGTGTAGACGGAGGTATCACCAGGCAAACCCAAAGTTATCCTACTGCGTTGTCTCCTCAAGACTTTTAGCTCACAACTTAATTTTTATACTGACACTAGAATAAATGCTATTATGAAACCAGATATACCAGATGAAGTAAATTGGTCCTGATGAATTTTGTTAATAATAATTTTTTGTTGATTAAATTATTGGGGGAATCATTTGGAAAAATTGACATCAAAATTGAAAGGTGGATTTTTAGATGTCGTCAACTTCTCGTGGTACTGACTGGTTACAACCTCTCAACAGAACCATACTTGAAAAAAATCTGAAATTTTTTGTCTTCATTTTCCAGTGTGTTTCTTTCATTTGCTTATTTGTTAATTTATACTATACAAAGCCATTTACTTTGTACATAGGAATACAGTGGAAAGATAAAAATTTTTTAGCCCTACAATAAATGCATTTCAGTCCTGTTTCAGTCGTACATACACACAAATATGAGAAATACCCCCCAGTGAAATCAGATTTTTGGAGAGCTCAGTTAATTAGTTTCAAACAGAAGAGTGAAATTAACAGAAAAGTTCAGTTTATTTTTGTCCAGACTCTCTAAAAGCTTTGGCACGTCACGGTGCAATCAGAGATCTTTGTAATGCTTCTACAACTTGGATGTAGTCCCCCACGTGTGCTCCGCCAAAGTTATTATGCATAATTAAGACAGGCTCCTCATTGCAAATAGAGTTTAACATTCGATACTTAAAAACAGACTGAAAGGACAGCTGGAGGTTAAAAACAATCCAGCAGGTTCAGTGAAGGTACAGCTCTGATGTGGAAAACCAAGAGCACAAACTGGAGGGTTCTGAAGCCATAAAGAGGCACGTCTGAAAATACAGCCAGAGAAAAATGGTGATCAAAGATCTTTTATTTGACTGTTAAGTGGTCATTTTGAGCACAACCAAGAGTTGCTGAAGGTTTGCCATCATCCCGGTACTTCTCTAATCAGGCTATTAAAGTAGAGTTAAAGTAGGACAGAAAAGCTTTGAATGGAAAATTCAACATGTTCATCCAAAGCTTATTAACCCCCCCCAAAAAAAAGAAAAAGAAAAAAACACATGAAAAACCTGGCGTCAGAAAGCTAATGTTTAGACCTAAAACCAACTCTAAAAAGAAAAATAAATTACACAAAGCTGTAACTTAATGCTCATCATCCAGCTTAATTTAGTTTAAATATGTCCGCCAAGAAAAAAAAAAAAAAACATGGTAAAAACAACTTAATCTCGTGCCAAGCTCATGAAACATTTTTAATCTCTTTAAAAATAATAATAATAATAAAAAAACCATTCATACCAAAAATAATCTTTGTCTGAAAACACTCCACCGGAGATGTAGAGCCAAAGCTTTAGAATGCACTGACCTCTGACCTTGGAAGTTACATGAGTATATGTGACAAGTTGAAGGCATATGTGGTACTTAAAGTTGCCCATCTGTTAACAGTGGCAGGAACTTGCCAAGTAGCTCCCATTGAAGATTAATGAGAAGCAATAGAAAGCATAAATAGCCTTTTAATGTGTCACCGTTTGTTTAAATTGAGGCCAAACATGCGGCTGTAGAGACAAGAATCAACTGGATGAGCATGAAATCCCTCTTTAAATTTTACCTCGATAACTTGGCCCAACTTCAAATCGAAATAAAACGTTTTCCCAAAGGAACAAACTTGTTAAGCGTCAGTGGATGCTTTTGTAAAACACTCAAGCGACAAATATCCAAACTACTTCTAATTCTGCCAAAAATGTAGACTTCCTGTCAATATCTCAGTATTTCAAACCAGAATTACCGTACCTTAAAGATGAGCTCTGGAGTGGTGGCGGCCACCTCCTCGATGTCCATCCCTCCCTGGGGGCTTCCCACCATTACTGGACCATTACAGGCCCGGTCCATTAGAATGGCAAAATACGTCTCTCTGCTTATATCCAGAGCCTCAGCGACCATCACCTGGACATGAAGAGGAAAACATGAAGTGGCAGACAGAGCAGTGTGGCGTCATGTATTTATCCTCTATACCAGCTTCTCAATATACCAGAATGTCATTGAGATGTTATTTTATTTCAATAGCTTGGATGCATCCAGGATATGGGCTACAGCTGTGACTGTTCACAGAATGTTCTATCAAACTATGTTCAAATATGGTTATGAAGAAAATCCCAATCAAGAAAGAGTGGGTATGGACTGGTATGACTGCAACTTTAGCTTCCAAGTCCCACAGGCTGATTGCTTCCACACCACACTTCTTCCTTTCACTCAATTTTCTATTAATATGCATGGGAAAAGGCGCTCTGTCACAGTCAGATTAGAAAGCAACGGTCTTTTATGGCTTGTTGAAGATGTCAATGACTGTCTGCCAACAGGTCTGTAATATTTTTTTTTTCTGTCCATTCTGTAATATTACAAAATAATTAGAAGCTGAATTTTAGTTGTTTTATTACATAATTACCAGAACTAAGCACTCATATTCATGAAACCTTTATTTTTTGTTATATTTATTCTTACTCTTATTTGAGATGCAGATGCTAATTAGAGGAATGTCCACTTTAAGTGACTTTACAATTGGATTTTTCGATCTTTTACTGAGAAATCCTTGACATTTTCTCATTGTTTACCGTCAAAACAAACTAGACAATATAAGTAAGTAGGTAGGTTCCACATGCTAACACGAGTTATGAGTCGGACATTTCAAGAAACACTGCACAAATCAATGAGCAAACAGATAAAAACTAAGAGAAGGAAAGAGGGCATTTGGGAGGGAAAAAGCAAACAGGACACCATCCATTCTGTTGCGGTTAAGGAGGAGTGGGTTTTCTTGGTGCCATGTCTGCTTGAACAAGGACATTTCCTTCCACTTCTCACCAGTGTGAATGAGAATGGACAGCTCTCTCTAACCTTCATGTTAAAAGACTTGGCCCTCCATTTCCTTGTCCAAACGCTGCCGTCCCCAGTCACTGAAACAAGCCTCTGGAGTCCATTTTCATTTCAGTCTCTGCTCACAAACCAAACACATGTTTTCACCCCGGTCCTCCTCCAATCGCTGTTTCCCTGATAAGTCTGATTTTGTGTCATCCTACACTCCCCTCCCTCCCTGCCTTGTCTTCCATCAATCAGTGTCATGTCGGAAAATCGGATGCAGAAGTACTGGGCCCTTTTTTCAGGTGGGTGTGAGTACAAGACAAGAATAACAACAACAAAAACCACCAGAAAGGTGTCGTTTTAAGCAAAACTACTGCTCTTGTAGGAAGATTCTTCGGCTTTTCCTCATCTTGTCTGATTTTCTGCACTGTAAGCAATACGGTGGATGTCCAGACAAAAAGACAACTCTACTCTTGCTCAACTAATTAAAAAAAATATATCGCTTTCCGTTCCTTTGAGACAACTGAACTCAAAGTTGTTTGAGTGACTTTAGCGAAGGCTAACTGGATTCCACCTATAAACTCTGCAGCAGGAAAGAGTAGAGGTGAAGAAGGATTTTGAAGGGAAAAGAGAGAGGAGTGCAGGAGCCACACACACTAAGCAAAAACTGAGAGGGCTTCATCACCTGGAAATGTCTGCTGTGAGGAAGTACTGCATGCAGCGTACGAGCGGGAAAAATAAAAAATAAAAATCATATTCCTGCTTGTTAGTGGCACATAGTAACAGTTGTTTACCAAACACTTTAAATTCACACTGGGCCTGGCTCAATTTATGCAACAAGCCTGAACACCAGGCAGCACAAACCCACAGTAAACAACAGCAGACAGCTGCTGCTTATATGCAGGAGAGGGAACTCGGAGCCAGACATTCATTTTACAGAGCAGCATTACTGGACTCGGAGAAACGAGGTCAAGAAAAAAAACAACATAATGAAAACATTAAGAAAGAAAAAAGTGGATTTTTCTTCCTCCTTTAGCTCACCGTTTTCACTTTCACTCCATCTTTGGGCGTCTGCTTGGTAATCAGGTTGAAGCCGAGCATCTTTTTAGCCAGCTCGCCAACAACAGCGGGGCTGAAAGTGGAGAGACGGCGCTTAAAACAACATCCATCACCGTAATGGCCGCTTTTTACGACTTCCTAATAGCATTGTACATATTCTTCCTCACTCTGGGGATTAGTACATCATGCGCTGCCTCGCCGAGGTGTTTATGCTCCTTGAGTTTTCACAGTTTGTCAAGTTTGCAACGAGGGCCGCGCAACATGTCGCGACTACATCATCGCTGCGACGTCGGGTGTGTTTAATCCTTCTAACAACAATCTATTCCAAGTGTAATGAGTTCGCACCTCGGCCCCCTCAGGGGGTCTCCTTGGAGTAGACGCTCAAACCTGACACAGCTGCTGAAGATCACCAAGCTGGAAACTCACAACAAACGCAGCGGTGGAGGGGGGGACAGGAATTGTCGATTTATTGCTAGTGATGTCACCATAGTAGTTTTCTGATTTCGTGCAGGACGAGCTACAACTACAGATTTTTTTTTCCAGTGAAAACTTTATTTTTAATTAACACAAAGCGGTGCCTTATTCTGTAAAGTGGATAAAAGGATAGGTTTAAAAAAAAAAAACACTCTGAAAAAAATCTGTTCAGTTTATGCTAACTACTCAGTCCAACGCTCCTAAGGACGGTGTAAACTGCATAACAGAGGAGCATTGCCGTGCTGACGTTCTTAAAGAGACAGAGGCCCAATATCAATGCGTCAAATTGCGAAGTCAATTATTTTTTTTTAAGTTATGTTTGATATATACAGCATTCTTATAAAAACTTAAGGTAGCGTCGATGCTTAATTGTGTTACAAAACGGCACTGTGTGCATAGAAAGCACGTACTAATACCGGCCCTTTAAGAGAAGTGACTAATTCTTGAGGGCTCTGATACAGATGGTTGTAAATGAGCTTCTCCTTATTCTGTCTGCCTAAAAGCTCCCAGCAAACCAGAGCTGCTTCTGTAAGCCTGCTCTGGTTTAGTAAGAGAATACAAATGAAGCTGGTGGTCGGGGGGAAAGCATTCATTCTTTGATAAATGGCGGCGGTGAGAACCGTGCTCTCATCTCACTGTCTTGGGACGATGATCTTCAGTGTGTCTCACTTAAGAAAAAAAAAACTTTTAGGAAGATTTTAAACTGCAAAGTAAGGTGCTGCTGATGCACGCCTGCGACAAATGTCACGAATCAATATTTTTTTTCTTTTTTTTTTTTGCCTTTAAGGCCGCAGTAAGTGGTAGCAACAATTGGCAAAAAGGAGACACTTCTTCAGGTGCTGGGAGAAAATAGGGGAAAAGAGACGCTTTTTCAAGTCGCAGCTTAGATTTCTGAAAGAAAGAAAATGCAGATTTCTGCTCAGGCTGTCATTGGAGGAGCACATTCAGCACACTTGGTGGTGCAAAGTGCTACAGCTAACCTTTAAGCTGCTTTTTTCACCATTTAATTAAAAGGAGTCCCCCCCCCAAAAAAAAAAATACAGAATAAGGGAAGAGAAATATTTGCAGCAGAAGAAATCCTGACAGTGTCTTTGTGCTTAAGTAGCATCTTCAGAAAGCCCACCCTAAAAGCTGCTGCCACTGGGGAAAATAACATGGATCTATCTCCTACAGTAACTCTCAATTTTGAAAAGCACATAAGGGAACACTTACTCCTTAGTTAAGTGCACTCCCCCTTTGAGGCCACTGTCGAACACACCCTTGCCTCTCCCACCGGCCAGAATCTGAGCTTTCAGGACTATTTCCTTGGCATCTGAAACAGGAGACAGAGAACATATTAAGGAGGGGAAATAAAAACTCAGGAGAAGTTAGACAGATCACTTAAGATATGGGCTCATCCCCTCAGACAACACCTTGAGCCGGTAACTTATTTGTCTGTAGGATTGAAAAGGGAAGCGAGGTGGAAAACAGAGGGGTGTAAAGAAGACAAGAGAAGAATACAGATTATGAGAGAGTAAGAAGTTTGCTCTTCTGCTCAGAACTCTCCATCATAGCTACAGCATGTTAATGCGATTACAAATATCGACGGAGGTGTTTAAAGCACGTGAAGCTAAAATTAACAAAACATTTTCAAAACTACAGTCGATAGATCAGAAACACTAATGTAGAGGTTCGGCTTTTTGTTAAATCTGCAACAGCAAAACCACAGAAAAGCAGTCACCTTGTATGAAAATCATTTGACTTAGATTAGAATATTGTTTGTAGGACATTAAAAGAAAAATTAAAAGCAGCATCATTTAAAAAAAAAAAAAAACTGTTGCAGACTGATGCGTTGAAGGCCATATCTTTGTCATATTTCGGAGGCGGAAAACCTAAAAATCTTTACAGTATGAAACATGTATGGATGCAAGTCAGTTCTTTCTGATCTTAATTTTGTGACTGTACTAGAAGTTTCTCTCAAACATCACTGTTCAGGCTTTAACTTTACAGATTATGGACAACACATAGTAAAATGAAAAGCTAATTTGAGCAAACGCTGTATTCATTTCAATAAATGCAGGGTGTTAGGAAAATTCTGTTATCATTATTACATTAGTAGTTTTACTAAGTTTAAATTGTTACCAGATGTTTCTAAGATAAAGCTAACCTTTCTATAACTTCACACATGTTAATTTGCAAATTGTTTTCTGAGGAACTCTTAGGGGTAAAGGTGTCTTTGTTTTCAATATACATCCTGTACTTTGAAGAAGACTGTCAGCCCCCTCAACACCTCTCAACATTCCTTTCTCTTTCTCTTGGTAATAAAAAGACTAGTTCTCATGCAGAGAGTCAGAACACATGGTAGACTCCTTGAAGAAGGGATCTGCTGTGTCTTCTTCTTCTGCAGAAGACTTGATCGAAAACTCAAACGTTGTCTGTGGTTCTTTTATTTAAGTGAACAAAATACCCAT
>CAEFZY010059742.1:0-18394 GCA_903066815.1 Brachyrhaphis roseni | reverse complement strand
TGAGAGACAAAACGTAATTTTTTGGAGTGTGCGTGGCTATTTTTTGGAGTATGCGAGAGGTTTTGGTAGTGTGTGAGAGACAAAACGTAATTTTTGTCCTAAACGGCCCCTCATACTCCAGCGTTGTCCACATGCGCGAAATTTCCTTAAGTAAACAATAACATGCAGGGGATCTATATTTGTAAATCTGATTTTGATTAAGTCAGTGCCTCACCAGCTATGAACCTCACCGCACGTCACTGGTACAGAGTATTTCGTTTTCACAAGGCTCAGAACAATGCAGACAATGTTAGGTGCTGCAGGATGCAGTGGCATATTATGTCATGTGTGATTCGGGTTTGACTGTATTGATGATTTTGTTATGACATGAAAATGGCTCTCATGGTTTCTTTGTTTCTTTCTTTTTCATTTGTCCATTGATGTGCTTTTCATGTGAACTTAATGCTGTAAAGTCTTAGGGCAGAAGTGCAATTGTGCTTAAGTGTTAGCCATTTGATGAAATGATTGAGTACCAAGATTTCCTAATTTCTTTTCTGCACTGGTAGCTTAAGAAGAAATATCAAAAAATAAAGTGGCTTCAATCTTTTAATCTGTATTCCAGGGAGATTATAATTCATTTTAGAAAGACCATATTAACTAAAAGGATAAAAAATGGCAGTAATTCTTGGATGCTGATATCCTCTGACACATGCTTTAATGTTTTATTAAGCTGAATTAATTTGAATAATATCACACTTTATTAACCCTCAAAAGTGAAATTGGCATACTTATTATTACCAGGGGAAAAAAAATCTTTAAAATGTAAGAATAAATAATCATTATAGACAGCCTTGATGTAAAGCTCTCATTAAGTTTGGAATGTAAAGGTAAGCAATTAAACATTCTTATTATGTAATGTGTCCATGTCTGTGCTTCAGTCCCTTCCATTTCAGTTCTTTGTAAGAAGTTTAAAATTCCTCTTCAGAGCTACAGTATTTAGTTTGCAAATCTTAAATCTTAAATCTGCCAGATCTACAAATTAGCTTGTTTAGACGTTAGGGGCCTCATTCTGAGCTTTTGTGGGTTTGGACAGCCGCTCCTCATGAACAAATCTCCTACTGGCTGCATTGCACATCAAAATGGAGCTAAAGATGCCAGATGTATCGGTGAGCACACTGAGCTGCAGGATCTGAACCTTTTTGTCAAACAAGCAAACAAATGAATAGTTAAATAGATTTCAATATTGCTTGCATCAAACATTATTGCTGTTTTGTTTTTTTGTTTTGCTTTAATTAATAAATTGAAAATAAATGTAACATTAGAGTCTAAGAAAAATTGTTACAGAATGTCTAAAATACAGTTTTTGGACCTCACAATTCTCTTTAGATGCAAAGTTACACCAAAACCTCTGGTACTGCTAAATATTCCAGGTAATATGAAATAACTATATCACCTAACAAAATAATGTGGCATGGACTGTAGCAGGAACACATTTAATATTTTATTAAGGTTTAACGTAACCATTACAACAGAAGGACCTGCAAATCTACAGATAGTAATTATGTTCAGTTTAGAGAGGTGGACCTACGGTTTATGGGGCATGAACACTTCAGGCTTTATTGCAACAGTTACAAATATCACCAGCAAGCACTCATTAATTTATAATATTGTAATAATTAACTATAGCAGATTATATTATGCTCATTGTTTTTTTTTTTTTTAAAGGTTTTCTAAAATTTTCTGTTTGTGTTGGGCATTGTTTAGTTGGACTTTTAATCTTCTTACTTTTTATACTTTAGTTATTCTTTTACTAGATTTTGGATCACAGTTTTTATCTTCTCAGTTAAATTCATTACTCACTCTTATCCTCTCACCTAATAACTGCTTCTAAGAGCAATTACCCTTGGTCTTTTCAATTATTCAGACTCTCATTTCTTGTATGCATAGCTTTGTGGTTCAGTTTATCTTCCGTCCATGCTGTTGCAATCCAATCCTAATGTTCGGTCTTTCAGATTCCTCCTTTTGCTTAAAAAAGAAAAAAAAAAGCTGTGTAATTTCTTTGGCATTCTTATTATTTCAGGTAAACACGTGTCCTCTCCTTGGTTTTCTATATCCAGTCATCCTATATTATCTTTATCTAGACTAAAACTAAGTATATTATGTTAATAATAATAAAAGTCTATGTATTTACACACAAAATTGCATGCAACTTCTATGTAATTTATAGTACACATTAGTACATTCTCGCATAAATTCTTGTAGTACTAGTTTTGTTTTCTTTTTAACCAATCTTCATTAGTGCTCAGATTTTTTTTTTTAAATGTAATTTCCTTTGGAACATTTATATTTCAGCTTCTATTTTGCCTTAATTTACAGAAAGCCTAAATGTGAACAGATTAATCTCAAAATTACAGTCAAGTGAAACAAATTCATCAAAAATAAATTACATGAGGAGATTCACAGCTTCTTGCTCATCCTTTAAAGCCATATCTCTGTAGTACCATGAATTGTGCCTCTGTGAAGTCTATAGAAACCAGCATTTAATTGTCTCACCTTTAACATTTTTTTTTTTTTTATAAATCCATTTGTTGAGGCTTGTTTTGATATTTTTTAAATGCTCTAGATAATAGCTTATAATTATATCTGCAGTAATTCAGTTTTGTAAACAATAGAAAAGGGGGAAAAAAAATCCCTTGAGGATGAATATATTTTTAGGAACAAGTTGTAAACAGAAATGCTTTTTAGCTTCAGCAGGAAAAAGATGAAAGACTATTTCCCCTTGAAGGACAAGCCTATTTCAGATCTATACAACACTACCTGAAGTTTAAAAGCATGGTTAATGTTTCTATTTCTCTGCTGCTTAACATTTATAGACATTTGGCTGTATTTTATTCATAACTTTGAATATTTATCAAATAAATATCTTTATATGTCTGCCGGAAATAATACTAATAAAAAAAGCTTTGTAAAACTTGTCTGGGATTTGCATCTTTTAAACTTCCTTTTTTTTCATATAAAGACATTGCCTGGTCTATTAACACAACAGATTTTACAATACTCTATAGAGTCATCGAAAACACGAAACATATTCACGCTGTTATTTGCTTGTTTCAGTCTATCATCCAGGCATCCCCAAGAGTTGCATTCAATAATTTGAAAAAGATTAGATTTGGGAATTATGAAAAAGGTCAATTTTCACTCTGAGAAATGAGAAGCCAGCAACACAGTGATGTGTTTACTTCATTTAAACTGCTGATGTACTGAAGAAAAGAAAAGGAAATTGACAGATTTGTGCACATAAAATGATATATACTGTATATAAAGATGTTCCAGAGATGTACATGAGCACCTTTTATGTGAGGTTCATGTGATTAGGTAAGATGTTTAAGATTGGAGGCAATTGGAGCCAGAGAAAGGTCTATTTGTTTGGGAGGAGTCTGTTAGAAATACCCTGCTTCTAATCCTCCATCGACAATCACACTTTGTACTTAATGAGTGTCTTTAGTATTGAATTTTGTGCATGTGTATTGTATGGTAATTTTTAAGTACATTGTTTCTACTATATTCACACAGATTTCAGCAGTGATTACCATTATGTCTTTCTTGGTTTTCTTTCGGTTAAATTGCAATTTCCATAGTATTATTGCACCTTAAATTTTAGGTTTTAATTGTAATATGTAACACTTGATTTCTGTTGTTTACCCACCAGTGTGTCACCTCACACATTTTTATTATTTCCCTCAGTAGGCGCAAATCATAGCTGGCCCTTGATGTGTCGATTATTTTTCTGTTGAGACTTTTTCTGTGATTATAAAATGATGAACATGGTCATCAACAATACTCAGAAATGCTGTGATGTTTAAACTTTAATAGGTACCAAGTGCCAAAAAATCTGTCATATAAATTTCTTCCACACCATTTCACCACCAGCAGCAGCCTGGACTGTTCATAAAAGTCTGGACAGGTCCATGCTGTGAAACGCAGCTTTAGTTTTCAATCCTTAGTTGAAGAGATTAACACTCAGTTTGGTGTTCTGCTATTTTGCCCTTCTGCCTCAAGTTTCATGTCAGTGTAGGTGGAGAGAGGGTATTCCTCACAACTTGGTTGTAATAAGTGGTCATTTGAGCTACTGTTGCAGTTGTATCATTCCAAACCTGTCTGGCTATTCTCCTCTGACCTCTCAGGTCAACCCCAAAAATGTAATATTAATCTATACTACTGCCTCTCTCTGGATATTATGTTCTCTGTAACCCAAGAGTTGGCAGTGCATAAAAATCCCAGTAGATCAGCAGTTTCTGAAATACTCTGACCAATGCATTGAGTTGCTGCCATGTAATTGGCTGATTGTTTACTTGTGGTAACTAACACTTAGACATGTTCGAATAATAAAGTGGCCGGTGAGTGTTTATCAGTAGTTTATTTCCCTAAACTCTGCCTGGAACCCATTTTCAAACATAAGATGCAATACTTTGTTCCTTCTCCACACACAGAAGCCAATTACATGGCTCTTATTAATGTAGTCGTCCCATTTGAACACATTTAATCATGCATGGAGTGGCAGGAGGATAGAGATTAGGCAGCATGAGCATACATATCTTGTAACATGTCATGGGGATAGTTATTTCCATAATGGAGGACAAGTTACATGGAAGTTATAGGGGTAGAGTTAACTTACAGACTGGTTGTCCTGGTGGTGGTTAAGTAAAAATATCAGTTTTTTATCTTTCTGTGTCAGCATGTCAACTTTCACAGAAATCCATGGAGATCACACAATTGATCTATTAATCTTGCAAAGTCACTAAATATATAAATTTAAAATGCTTTTGGAAGTGCGCTTACATGTGGCCATGCAGTGGACATGTTTGTATGCAGCGTTCTGTCACAATGTTGGTATATGAAGCAAGGTGACAAGTGGAGGCAAGAACACATGCAGAGCATTGAGCTCACACACACATGCAGCTTCAGGGTACAGCGGAGAGAGAAGCATATTAAATCAGGCTCACATCAAGTGTAACCCTCCCTCAAACACACATCACATGCTTACAAACATGCCAGGGGAAACACAGGCACAGTCTCAGAACAGGGTGGTCTAACGAGCCTCTGGTGATTCAGGACAGATTCGGGACACTTTGGCTTCATTAGTCAGAACAAAGTAGGCCAGATACCTTTAGAACTTAACTCTTTTGTTCCCGGGCCGCCTCCTTCCTACTTAGTATCACTAACGCTTTTATCCTCTTCTTCCCTTTCTTCTCTTGACCTCCCACTTATTTCTCCTCTGTCTCCCCTCATCTGTTTGATCCTTTTCCTTCTTTTTCAAAGTCCGCTCTTATCTTTTGGAGACATTCTACCATCTGTAGCAGTCCTGTCCCTCTCTTTGTTCCCTACCATCTTCACCCCCCTCTGATAAGTCTCCCTCTCTCTTCAACCTTTTTCGCTCTTTCGGTCTGTGAGAAGCTCCAGTGTGGACGCACCCACATGCTGTGAGTTTGATCTGATACAATTTGCTGCAACATTAATGAAAGCATAAACTTATATGAATATTGATAAGCTATTCTTTTGCAATCTGCACATTCCGGATGGCCTTGAGGCCAACTAGGGAGACTCACACCAAAGATGGAATATTAAACTGACAAACATTGCTAATGAATGTTCAGTAACGACATGAAATCTGAAATTGACATGGATTCTCATGTCTTCCCCCCTCTGAGTGAGATAATTCTCTGCACTTGCACGGTTGCACATACTTTGGGCTGTGGCGTGTCCAAAAGGGAGTTTTCTGCTTGCACAATCTCTTTAGTCAAACAGACGTGGACAAGCCTTTGCATCATGATCCTTTTGTCTGTCACTGTGTTGATTAAGCTGATTGTCTGTGTTAGAAAGACAAAAATTCTGCAGTGCTTCTTCATTCTCATTCAATATTTTTGAACAATATATTTACAATATATTCTTGGTTCATTTTGTTGTGTACATTGTTCTTATAAGCCCACCTCTCGCCCAGAACGTTAGCTGAAGATAGGCACCAGCTATCTTCAGCTAACCTTTTAAGCAACCTTTTAACCTTTAACCTTTGACAACCTTTTAAAAAACAAGGGTCTGCTTTCTCAAGGGAATATTCACATGGATTGATGATTACTGTTAGCAATGTGAACCACTTTGTATATATTATTATTAAGTTTATTTGATAGGGACAGTCACACATCGACATAGACAAACTGAGCAAAACAGCAGTCCCATGTTTGCAACAGCTAATTCACAGTGCTTGTCCCTAAAAGGGGTTTTAAACTGTATAATATAAGATGCTAAATCTAAATTCCAAATTTTTTGGCTTTGTTAAAAATAAGGAAGTCCCTGTTTAATAGCATCTATGTTTTCACACACTTGGTGTGCCACTGACTCTGCTTCTTAACATATATAATTTATTACCAATCACAGCAGCAAGGCAAGAAACTAATTATCTAACTGTGGTTAATTATAGTTCTTAAAGAGAAATCCTAATCTGTTAAAATATGCATCAGCAGGTCAAACGTTTTCCAAAACCACAGATCTAAAATTGGTCACAAATCTCTGATTGATCACTCTTTCAATCAAGGTAAGCTGTTCTTCTTTATTAATCCTGAAACAGCTTAGGTTTTCTGAGATTAGTGCTCTATGAATGAACTCCACTGACTGAATTTACAGTCCAGCGATTAAATGATATGCATGTCCTGACGGTTTGGTGTGTTTGTTTTCTACTACTGAACTACATCTCTTAGTAAATTATCTGGACCTTTTTTTTTTTTTTTTTACAAATATTTTCCCCCAATATACAACATAGTCAGACACAAAATGTGTGAGTACCCTCTTTGGGTGTTTGACTGTGCAAGGTTATACTAACCACTTAACAGACATAACAAAGTACAACTTGAATCTCCTTGACTACAAAGAACAAAGGAAACCATGCTGAATATATACAGAGAAAGAAAATGACTTTTAGTGAATAGATCAGGAACAATCTGTGACAATGACTTGGCATGGAGAAAGGCAGAAATCAGAAGGGAGCAAGGGAATAAAACATGAAGGCAGGCAAATCTAAGTGCAGGAAGCAGGGAAACAAAGCAAAACATAAATTAGCAAGATTTAACAAGCATTGAATGACATTAACCCAAAAACTCTGAGCAAATTCACTAGCCATACAATGAACAACATAACTCATGTCCAGTGTCATTCCATGCAATTTATCAAAACTTAGTTTAAGAGAACATGATTCAATTCAAAGATGGCATATGATTCTTTATAATTCAGTACAGTGCTGTGAGTTTCTAAGAACTTGCAGAATAAGCTTGAGTTAATAAGACATTTACACCCCAAGAGTAAATGATCAGAGAAAAGATAAAGGCTCTAAAATACCCTTCACTGTTTGACATTGAATTTAAATCTTCTCACCTGATGTGCTTATGGCTATCTTTGTTACTGCAGGTCAACAGGCTCTCTTTGCAAACAGGAGATTTATTTTCTAATAGCAAATAAAGATTTCTTAAACCAGATTCAGATTTGGCCTCAAACTAGTCCTTCTTTCCCTCTCTTGATTTGCAGTTAATCTTTAATAATGCTTTATCATGTAAGCGCTCAAATAATACTTGCTCAGAAGATTCAAGAGAAAGCAGTTTTGTTATTGATGAACAATAGTAAAGAGTGCGGGAGGAGAAAATGTAATCACCACTTTTTTTTATTAAGTATTCTTGAATCCTTCCACTGCTAAGTTTTAATAGAGATGAGGAAAGGAATACGTTAGATCTAGTTTGCAGGGAAAGTATGATGTAATGAATTTCCAGCACTGTCTCAATGCATTCCTAGTGATATATAGATACAGACAGATTTTTTTCTGCTCATATAAACTGCTAAAGATATTAAATCGTATATATACTTTGTTCTAGACTCTCCCTTATATTTTAGGGAGTTATTTCTGGTGTAAAGATAAAATAATGTTTTTGTTCGTTCTGAAATTTACTCACCAAACACATTTCAATCACTGTTGTCCAATCGTTTTATGCAAGAACACTGGTGATTATCAGTGAGTCTACATCATCATATATTTATGTACTGTATTTTCTGGAGTTTTAAACCATTAACAAAACTGCTTGACTCAGGGTACAGGTGTTTGTAACTCTCTCTATAAGAGGAGCTGTTGGCCTCCTCCTTACAAACTTGAATCTTGTCTTGATGTGATATTGGGGCTAATTTTGACACCAATAAAAAAAAAAAACTTATTTTGGATGAATAATAATTTCTTAAACATTTAAATGTATTTTGAAATAGCTCCTCTTGTTTTGTTTAGATTTATGCAGGTTTAGATGTAGCTTTTCATCCCAGTTGGTGTGGTCTTTGGCCACTCCAACTGGTTGTTACTTAAATATAACCTTTTTATTTATCAGTTGATGGGCTTAAAATGGGACAGTGCACAATCAATGACAACATCAATGTTGAATCTAGGCTAATGATCTCTGTGGCTTTAATGTGGGGAA
Source organism: Brachyrhaphis roseni (assembly GCA_903066815.1). Taxonomy (NCBI): domain Eukaryota; kingdom Metazoa; phylum Chordata; class Actinopteri; order Cyprinodontiformes; family Poeciliidae; genus Brachyrhaphis; species Brachyrhaphis roseni. The sequence continues at coordinate 9,914 of CAEFZY010059742.1, read as the reverse complement.
AGATCTAATTATTCTGCACAAAAATAGATAATTAAAACATAATTAGAGCAAAATAACTTTTGCAAACTCATTTTCTTTGTCCAACCCCATTTGGAAAACGTGCCTCATTTGAAAAAAAAAAAAAAAAGGGCTTTCTGAATTTTTTCCAGAAGCTTTGCGAGACCATCTGCGCTCAACTTATGCTAATGGAGATCCTATAATCACAAGTCATGCTTAAAATTGTGTGGACAGCGTCTTCAGTTCTTTGCATTCATTTTTTTTTCCTGATTAAATTTTTTGTAACAGTCAAATGTGAGGATCTATTTTCATTATGCATGCTTATTTAACTGTAAGATACTCTAATATACCTGGTGAGTAGTGCACAAATTCATTTATATACACCATAAAATAAGATGATGTAACATAAACGCTCTATTTAGACAAGTTAAGATATTAGTTCAGAATACCGACATGCATCAGTAGAGATTCTCTGAATGTTATGTTCTGAGAGAGGTTTCATATTATTGAATGTGTTATTTAAAGGGCACAGTGTCTTTGCATAGCATCACTTTATATACTGATCTCTGGAGATATGACTACAAGCCATGTGTACCTGAACCAAAGAAGTGGCCTATTTGTAGACTTTTGACATTGTCCCTTATGTTAATTGTCTGTAAAAACAGTCACTTGCCTGGAGTTAACTGACCAAATGAGGGTTGTTTATTTTTGTAAATGAACACCCATGCTGTTTTGCACAAGCCCACACTGCCGGCTCAGAGGACAGACTCACTTAGCTGTGACAAACAGGTACTTGGTAATTTTATGACCTGAGGTGCTGATGCAGCAGAGGAACAGTGGGGGCGTAGATGTGAAATGGGTTGAATTAGGACAAATTAATTGGAGTTGCATTCGGAGTTGGTAACTGCCATTGCTGATCAGATCAGCTAATCTTCTCCAAAGTAGTATGTCCCTTGTAATCACACACTTGCAGATGCATAATGAAGAACATAATGTCAGACAGTTTTACCTATGAAGAGCATCCTGTTTTTTCCAGCAAGGTCCAGTAAGCACCAAAGTGCAGTTCTCCAGTGAAAACCAAGCTTTCTTTATTCAGTATGTTAATGGTAATTTAAATTTTCTAGTTCTGAAAACTTAAAGTTGTCTTACTTGTGTTACTTTGAAATATTGTAATACAAAATAATGCACATAAAACAACATATTTTTGCCAAAGTGACAAAAAAGAAAAAAGTAATGTTCCCTTCGATAAGAAATATTTTCACAGCGGCTGCTGTCCCGTAGTGTTAAATATGTGGAGGAAATCTATCATTAGAAACATCTCTGTCTTCTCTGCCTTCTCTTTCTGTCCTAGTGAGTGGATTGTGGGTGCAGCGGGGCACTCAGTTGTTTTTAATGCGACGACACAGGTGGCAGCTGCAGCACTACCATCGGGCCGAGCAGACATCTGATGGAAAAATTTACCCAGTGCTTTTTTTCTTCCTGGAAAGCTCCACTCTTCCTCTGTGTTTTCTTCATGCATCGTTTTTCAATCTCTTCTTCTCCCTTACTCCCACCTTTCACATCTCCTGTAGTGTGTCAGCCCACCTGGGCTGTCACACAGAACAAGATGAGAAATGGGAAAGCAGCTCATCAGCTGCACCAACTGACAGGGAAGTAGGTGTGTGTGTTTGTGTGTGTGTGTGTGTAGGTGAAGGTGTATCTATATTTATCAGGCTTGCATGTGAAGAAGTAATAATTGATATTTAAAGTCAATGCATAGCAGTATATTCTGTATGAACATAAGCACATTTCTACATGAGTATATAGATATTGAGCTAATGCAGCATAACTGAACTGTTTGGTTTCAGACTATTTGGAAGGACACCACCACCACTCTTTTATTAAAGAACTAAACCTATGACAAAAACTTTGATTCAAGAATGTAACCAAATTACTGACAAGATGTCATCCACATGGTTTAGACACCTACTATATTTATTTAGCAGCGACTTCAATGCTTTGCAAAAATCGTGTGTGAAATGTACATGTTCTCAAATGTACATTTTATTTAATTTTTCAACTTTTGTTTGCTTTTAGTGTTACTTGACAGTAAGACCCTGCATTACTTTAGCACTGGACAGCATGTAAACATGGGTATGTGGAAATCTTGGCTCAGAGTTAATGCGCTCACCAACATGTCACTGAAGCTTCAACATTTCCCAGCCTACTTGTATTTCCTGCCCACATACTGACTCTGTGCCCTTGGCATTTCGGATGGCAGATAGCTTATTTTATTTCCCACAAAAGTTTAGGATGAAGATACTTAAATCACTAAGGTTTTTCACCCTGCCTTATCCACCTTATTCCCATTACCAATCACGGTTTGCATAAATTGGGTTCACAACTTCCAGACCAGCATTACTACCTACCTTTCCTTTAAAAAGCGTTGAACATAGTGTGGTTGTTGGTGCCAGTGTTTATCTACTGGGGTTTTTATACAGCAGCATTTCTTGGGTTGACAGAACATTGTCCAGCAAAGAGAAAATGTCTCACATGCAGCATTGTGTAGGCAAAGATACCATTTTGATGTTGGAGAAGAATTGGCAGACTCTTTTGAGATTATTGAAAGGCAATAGTGGGTCATATAACCATTAATTTCAACCAAAGTATCTGGGTGACTGTTTCTGAACTTACAGCATCTAAAGTCTTGAATCAAATGCAGAACTCCAGACAAGACACCGTCCTGCCAACGGAAAACAGGAAACTGAGGCTACAATTCACACAGATTCACCAAAATTGGACAATGACAGGCTGGATAAGCATTGCTTGGATTGATAAACCTCAATTTTAGCTCCAACTTTCAAGGTCAGAACTTCATAAAAACAGCATGGGGACATAGATCAATCCTGGCATATATCCAGGGTTCAGGCTGCTTCTGCAAGTACCAGCTGAGCATCGTTTAAACACCACAGTCTACCTCAGTGTTATTGCTGACCATGTTCATTCCTTTACAACCACAATGTACTGTGTTTTTTAACACAATGATGTGATCACTGTACTCCACTGCCCTCCCATCGACTCCACATCTCTATCTACAAGAGTCTACATGTACTGCACCTGAGTGATTCTGTCATGTAATTATGGACCAAAATGTGTGAGGAAGATTTCTGACATCCTATTTAATCTGTGCCATGAATAACAATGGTAGTTTTAATGGCAAAAGGTGGTCCAATCCATAAATAGCAAGGCTAATAAAATTGCTGTTGAGTTTATGTGAATGTACGTGATGTAGCATTTGGTGAGAATTTTGGTGTATTCAGCTTTCTCTTTCCAAAAACCTGGAGGTTAGCAGCTTGTTTTTAATTGTTTCTAAACACTATAAAACCAGGAACAGTACAGCTACAAGCATATTTAAAACTTGTTTGCTGACAGTTTCAGATTTTGCAACAGATTAATTTGTACCAGTCAAGACCCAATATGTTTTTAATATTCCTGGTATCACCATGACTGGTGCTTTTGTTGTTGTTTTTTCCTGGTAACAACAATTTGAAACTGATTTCAGTTGTGACTCTTTCTAGCGTCGTGTTGCACACTGCACATAGCACAAAACTCAATAGTCTGGTGGTGAATGTACACATCTATGTAAAAAAGGTTTGTGCTCACACATAAGCATCAGAGAATCTACAGTTTCTGAGTTTTCCCACATGATGTATCAGCCTGACAGCCTGTACCGCACTGTCATAACTTCATTCTTCATTGTTTTCCCTGCTGTCAGTCCATGAATCTATCTTGTCAAACTGTCAAGCCTTTATACTTTATTGCTGTCTTTGATCTCATATTTTTTGTATGCATTCATCAGATGCAAAATGTTGTATACAATGACACTGATTTTTAAAGAAACTTTATTATTAAGTTATACCTAAGAGTAAGCAGAAACAAAATTCTCAATGTCATACAGCTGACTGATCAGACCTCTACGTAGTGAACCCTTCTCCTAAATATGTCCAACCTAAAGACATTGATTGATGTGATTAGGAATATAAATTGAAATATGAGTTGCAGAGCCAGTACATTATGCAATGTACTGAGCATTGCAACTTCTTTATAAAATGTTTGCAGAGTTTTGGAGACATTCAAATTATTTTTGCCATAAGTCTATTGCAGATTTACTGAACATATTTAGCTGGAAGACACTCCCTTATTTAATAGGATGGTAAATTTTTGCAGAGTGGCTGCAAAAATGTACGCTCTGAATAAAATAGCATGTTTAAACTTTTTCCCCTCTCTGTTGTTTGACAAGGTTCCAATTCAAAACACGTCTATGACCATACCAGGGGAATAGAATGAACGACATCCAGTTGTCAAAGTTGAAGAATTTAGAGGCATTCCTAGGAAGCGCAGTCAAATGATTAGTGTTTACCACCAAAGAATTTAAGAAATGTAAGATTATTTGCGAAGCTTTGGGTTTTAAACAAGAACAATACCACAGTTACAGCCCTGTTGCCTTAGGTGGGGCTGGTAGAAAACAGCTCCTACAGTTTTACCCTTATTAAGGTGAAATAACCTCAGGCCTCCTGCCAGGTCTCAAGTAGATCAAAGAAATGTCAAACCATGGAAATGGAAGCAGTCCAGCACACTTTGTGGCTTTTCTTATCATGACACCTGCTGAAATATCTTTTTGCACTGTACTACTCAAGAACACGGCTCTCTAGTTTTATATAAGCAAATATTATGTATCAGTAGTTCAATCCGAACTTATATAAAAAAGTAATTAAATGATGCAGGACAGTATTGTGGAGATTTACATTGACCATCAATGACAGATATAGAAATGGATTAGGCTTTAAAAACAAGGTTCGGCTAGATCACATCTTTTGTGATAATTAAACAACTACAGTAAGTGCCATGTTGACACATAAGGGGCAGCCAGGGGCAGCAATCAATCCAGAAACCGAGTGACTGAAGTACACAGAAAAGGGGGTTTGTTTCAGTAGCTAGTATGGAGCTAAAATCACTTGGATGCAGTCCAGTTAAAACATCTTTATATTCATTAACCAAATAGCTGTCATGATAGCAGTCAAACTCTTCTTTACATTTGCTGACTAGATTTTTGAATGTTTGAGCTGTTAATTTGATCATTTATCCTGATGATGAGCTCCATGTCCTTAAAGTTAGAAGGCCTCTTTGCCATCACTCTAATGTTTAGCTCCTTCCACAAATTCTCAATCAGATTCGAGTCAGTACATTTGCTACTATGTCCAGTCAGAAGAAACGTGTTGTTAAAATTAAAATTTACTTTAAGCCTAAATCAGCCAAAGGTATGAATAATGTCTGGACTATAGTTTTTTTTGTGTGTTGGATATGTTGTGGACAGAAATTGATGTCAGATTCTTCGCTGTCCACCTTGTAGCTGTCATGGCTTATACTGATGCTAACGTTCACACTTTCTGTCTCCCTACTTTTTTCTCTTCATCCCAGTCTCTAGCTTTCTAATTATCTCTTTCTTTCATCTTGTGTAACTTTGGTTCTCTGCTGTCACCTTTTACTCTCACTTCGCTCTGCAGTTCCCATCATCTGTTGAGCTATCCGTTTCTTCTTTGTTGTTTTACCTCCGTGTCATCCCCTCACCTTTATTCTTTGACCTGCTCTTCTCTCCTTATAATGTTATTTGCTTTTGTCTTGATCTCATATTCCTCTTCCTATCACTTTCCCCATCTATTTATGTCCTTTTTTGTGTTCCTTAGCTCCTATCCTTACTTCCTTCTTTCTGTTAATTTCTGAACTGTCACCTGTTCACATATTTTACCTTTTCTACCCCACCTGCTTAAGATTTTGAATGTTATTTCTTTAGCCTGTGGTTGACCAGGGTGTTTGTTTTTTTCTTCTAACAATTAGGCTCATACACACTGAGTCACGAGGCTTTTTGGAAATGGTGGTTGATGAGCTTTGCCAGACTCTCAACATCCCTGCCCAACAGAGCTGCTCAAGAAACCTCATTGGGCCTCGTGGCCACAGCATGGCACAGACTTTGATACTGGCCAGTCTGCGTTTTTCATTGTGGGTGGAAGTTTAAAACCCTGGGGCAGCACACTATTCAACTCCCCCAATCATAAGACGTGACTAAGAGCTGCTTGTCAGACCCTTGTTCAGCAAACCTAAGTTTTGGCTGCGATCACATTTGAAGCTTTTACACAAAGCTGTATTTGGATGGTTCTGATGCTAGCAGAGATTCTGATGTTACTCATGCATTTTATCAGTGAAAAATATTATCTAGGTGCCAGGCAACATGTAATACTTTATAAACTGGATGGAGCATTAAGTTGGATATAGTTACTGTTAACAGAAAGTTCTTGAAATTGGATCTAAACACAAATCTAAGGCCTAACTTATCTAATATTTTTAATGTATTTTCACTCCTTCTTAGTGTTAATATCATGTCGAGTTTGTAAAATTAAGTTACACTAATTGTTGTTGGCTCCTCAAAATATTCTTGTAGACATTCTGCAATAATTTGCATAATAAATAAACAGAATTAGTTGTGCTGTCACCGAGCTCCTAGGGGAGGATTTTGTTCCATAGCAAAAAGAAATGTTATGACACAAATGAAAAATGTATACAGCATTTGAATGCACCAAATAGAAGCATATGGTTATTATGATGTACTAGATTGTGCAGTTCAAAGTATAGCACGTTTGGCTTTCCAGCTCATCTGCCAACAATGTCCAGGATATGACATCCAGCCTTCTGAGTGACAGTTTGCTGCTGTGTGGGCTGGATTGACTGCTCCTTTCATGTTTTCAATCTTTCTTAATTATTTTGTACTCAGCCCCACCCAAACTGTCATCAGCAAATGTCGGTGAGGGGTCTATCCATTGCTTCACCTATCTCCGCCCTTCCCCTGCCTTCTGTTTTTAATCGTTTAGTTTACAGTAACATGTGCTCTGTATGAGATTCAGTGTAGCTATCATGGTTAACTTATGCACTTCTGAATAAAAACAGGGCACATCTGTTTTGGAGTTCATGTTCACTATAGAGTGAAATAAAGATGATATTCCATGGTTTTTACTCGATTGTGTTTACATCGTCACAGAAATAGCACAAAGTTTGGCCGAACGTAATTGGGACATTTTGGATGCATTTTGTGAAAAATCTGCTCATATGTCTATTGATGTGCAGCAAATGCAGCAAATTCAAAAAGACTAGAGGCGATTGTGACAAGCAATTAAGTTAAAATATTCACTGTCTGCTGAAAGGTGGTGTTAATATAGACGCAAAAGTGTAAGGAGATTTTAGTGTTGAATAAAAAATGATAAATGATTATATATTACTTTGTGTTTACTTCCAAACTAATGGCACCTCTTTTCTCTGAGGCAGTTGGCCACATTTAACAGAAGCCTTTTATTCCTGGATTTAGAGGATAATCCTGCCATATTTATGTTTATTAATGTCATTCAAAGGTGGGCCAGAAAGTGTCAGATTCTGGAAGACTAAAGCTGTTCTTGACAAGCAAGTAGGTTAAATATTTAGTCTGGTGATAATTCAGATGCAGGAGAAAAAAACAAAAACAAAAGAAACACAACCTGCTGCATTGCTGACTGTAGGGAAAGAGGGCAGGAATTTCAAAGAGCACATATTACATCCTTACTTCCAGTGCAGCCAGCCTGATGTTTAGTTAGTCTACTCTGGATTATAGCTTTGGAATTTATTTGCATCCCTCACAACTCTCAGAATTGTATCATATCTGCTTCTGCTAGATGATCTGACGTGTGCACTTACAGACTCCGTTAAGATCATGTTTTTAAAAGCTTCTGCCAAAAATATTAAAACTCAAGTCGCTGTCTTTTATTCTCAAGCGAACTGTTAAAAGGAGAAAAGAAAGGTTTTTTTTGTTTTGTTTTTTTATGATTTGCTGCTCTGCATTTAAAGTCTAGTTATTCTATTATTTAAAAAATATATATCTGTGAGTATCAGAAACATAAAAATGTAACAATGTTGTGTACAGTTATTCTACTTATTTACTAACTCAGAGTATTGCATGCTAACAAAGATTGAAAAATATAACAAAGTCAAAATTAAATGAGTGAAGTGAGGCAAGGATTCTGCTACAGGCTGTACAGCAGAGATTCTCTTCCTAAGCAGCTCATGTATCGATAAAAACCAGCAAGTTCAAAGTGAAGGCATTCCAGTGCCTTGAGACGGCAAACCCAGGCTTAGTTTCACCTTTTGTTTGATTGTATTTGGATGATTTATCCTGTTAACTGCCCTCAGAGACTCTTTGGAGCTCAGCATGTCTGTGAAAAGTCAATTTTTCAACTCAGAATAAATCGTGGAAAATGCTAGTTAAAGCATTCTTGTATTCAATTGAAACTGAAATCTTGTTTCTCAGCTTTATGTATCACTTCGTTTATTTTTCACCTACATTGTAAATTTACTGTAAGGCTTTATGCGGCAGGAAGAGGTACAACAGAATACTTGATAAAAGTTTGATCATTTTTGATACATTTAGCCCAAGTTGTTTATTTATTTGTTTATGTCCTTTGAGGACCACAGTGATCATTCAGAGGCTACATAGTTAATTTTTCCCATAAATCCTGAATGTTCACACAGGGATTAGTGAGATACTTTTCTAATATAAGGGTTGATGGAGTAAGAAAGAACGATTTAAACTTTTTTATGCTTTAGTGATTGATGTCTTCAATTATTGCCAAATGAGAATTTAGCAGTATAGTACCTTGCAAAAGCATTCATACGCCTTCGCTAGCTAGTTATTATGGAACATTATCCCATGCTTTTACCGTCACGCATAACGCTGTTCCATATAATGCAATAAAATATAATTTCTGCAATATTCAACAGTGTAGAAATGCCCTCTAGTTTTCAAGCCTGCAAAGTAGTGGCAGCTTCATGCTATACAGACACTTTTTCTGAGAATGAATGGGCAGAAATTAAAGTTTCTATATGTAAATAGATGGTCAAGATTTAAGACAAAAAGAAAGCTCTTACTAGCAGCAGAAAATTGTTTTTTAACCCTCCTGTGGTCTCCTCTCAAGAGGAGTGTCAAAAATGTCATGGTCGGAGGGCGTGGAAGCGGAAGGGTTGTCCCATCAGACCATCAATTTCGGAAGCTTTTACAAAAACCTTGTAAAATCGCACACAGTCAGTGTGACCCAACCGGACCGTGCACAGAGTAAAATTCTTGTGGGGTCTAAAGACCGTGGGGGGGGTTAAAGTCAGGGGTCCCCAAAGTCGGTCCTCGAGGGCCGGCATCCTGCACATTTTAGTTCTTTCCCTGGTTGTACCAACAACCTTTTCAGAATGTCAGTGTTCTTCTTAGGCCTTCTAACAAGCCATCATTTGATCCAGGTGCGTTAAATCAGGGAGAGAACTAAAATATGCAGGATGCCGGCCCTCGAGGACTGACTTTGGGCACCCATGGTTAAAGTAGTGACCCCCTCAAGAAGACTTGATTAAAATGCATGCCACACTTTCAGCTGTTTTTTTCCTTTGTAAAAATCCAGGTCTTTTAATTCTTGTTGGAAGTTTTACAGGACTTTGCATTGTTCTAATCCCCCCAAAATACATACCGTATGTTCCAGACTATAAGTCGCAGTTTTTTTTCATAGTTTGGCCGGGGTTGCGACTTAAACTCTGGAGCGACTTATGTGTGAAATTAACACATTATTATATCATATCACATGTTATTTTCACACTAAACCGCAAGAGGGCGCTCTAGGCCTGTGTTATTCTACCTTCGGAGAGATCGAAGAAGTAAGCCGAGCTGTTTACAAGCGACACGGAGGATGAAGATTTCGTTGCGTTTAGTGATTTGGAGAGACACGGATGGTTCGGTAAACTTGTTAGCATGTTATTTATGCTATAATCTGAATAACTCTTAATATGTTATGTTAACATACCAGGCACGTTCTCAGTTTGTTGTT
>CAEFZY010059739.1:0-11230 GCA_903066815.1 Brachyrhaphis roseni | reverse complement strand
GGATTACCATGAAGAAAATGCATTGTTTCGGTAACAAGTGCAGATGGAATTAACACTTGATAAACCTCGGGTTTCCCGACCTTTGCGACAAAGCAAGTCGTTACATAGTAATAACTTAGGAAACTGCCACCAAAGTTTTCTCTGAACTCTACCTTTTACCTGTCTGAGGTAGGGTCGTTTCTTGTTTTTTACCCAGGTATACACTTCAAAGAAAACAGGATCAGAGAGTTGTGCAGATACAATGTCCATATCACAATGTGGAAGTACTTTTAAAGAGCTATACCCAGTTTTCAATGATTATCCACATAGGATTAGAAAAAAAAAAAAAGAAGAAAAATCAATAAATCTAGAGCTTTTCAACTGACTGTAAAATGATTCAGAAAGTCAACCTATTTAGAAGTCCAGCTTCACTTCCTGAAGTCTGAGTCAGTCATTTGATGCTACTTTAAGCCCAAGCTGTTTATGACATGGGGGGATGGGAGGGGTCAGGTGCTCCTAACTGCAGAGAGGAACAGAGACGAAAACCAATAGCAAACCACCTCCTCTGTTGACTATGTAACTGATCCGAACACACTGAGCAGACCATCACCTGCAAACAGCACGTCCATTTACGGCCAAATGAGTTTTGAGAAAGAGGGTTTTCAGTCAGACTGCTATTGATCGTTTGTAGCTGAAGCCACCATCTGCATGTCAAGCAGTTTGTCGCTTTGTGCAGGTCTTATCAATGTTCCGGAGGAAATGGGATTATTGAGAAACAGTTAAGAAAAAAAAAAGACAGCAAATGTAGTACTTCAAGGTTTCTGAATGTTATTGAAGAGGTTTGTTGAAGTTTAGAGATTTTATCTGGTCACAGCGATGAAGTAATCCATCTGAAGAAATAATCTAATTTCCTCTTAGGTGAAGGGGAGCAAAGGGGGAAGTCAACTTTGTCTGTTTCTCATTTAGGCAGTTGGCTACTTTTCTTTCATGTTGTTTGTTTATATTTGCTAATGGTAAGAAGCAGAATTATCTTACAGTTTTAATGCAAATAATAAGGTTGAGTATGACATCATTTTCAAAAACTGATCACTGTCAAGTTAATAACTCATCAATTTGGCTACTATTTACATATATGAAAATGTTTTTTTTTTCTCCAAGCGTGTAAGGTTGATGTTATCCTTGCAAATCCTGATTTCTTCTTTCAAGAAAAAAACCCCCTCCTGACTCAACTGAAGTGTTATCAAGCTGCTGTTAGCCATTGCAGAAGCATTAAAAAAGGAACTAAACCTGCATCAGACTATTTTTTTCTTAACCAGTCGACCACACGAAACAGAAAAAAAAAAGCCCAACTTTCAGTTCAGGTCATTATCTTTTAACCCTTGTGCAACTCTAAGTTGTAAAAACGTTTCTTTTTATAAAAGAAAGTCTTTTAAAGAAAAGCAATGACATTGTGTTTGAGAAAACCCATCAGTAGCAGGAAGTGGCTAAAGGGGTCAAAGTACAACTGAAAAGTGAAAACAGTGCAAACACCTCCCAGCCAATAAAACGCAGTACAAAGAGTAACAAGCAAACACGTTTTACTTATTTTTGCCATCTAGCTCACAGGTTTTCACAGATTACATTTATATACATCTTTTTCAGTTTTTATTGAACATAGCAATATCTCACTTGCTATCTTGCAGCAAACACTTTTAGACCTGTGTGAAGCTCATGTTACCTTGGTTTCGTCATCCCTTTATCTCGGACCAGATAACTCAACATACAGCTTAATGTATGTTAAACACATCGACCACAGAATGAAACCGGAGAGCAACAAGTGGTGTAAAACTTTTAACTCAGTCAAGTGAAATGGATCGCCTTTTCCTTTTTTTTTTTGTAAACTAAATACATGTTCTAAAAACCACAAAAACACATTTTGGACGGGGAAAGGGAGAGGAAAGGGAGTTTCAGTGCAGCTAAAGAGACAAGCATGATGAGAGCAATGAGACAAACTTGACTAACAGGACACATGCTGAGGATGCGTCTGTCCGAGAGAGGCCCCTGATTGGATCTGCCTACACTCCGGTTTCCTTCCTCCTTTGTGATCCCTGTAACTTCTGCTCCAGCCTGGTTTTGGACAGAGCCTGACGCCGGAGCTTTGGGCCGGGAGGAGGCGGGCAGTTCTCGTCTGTCTTTTCATGGCAGGCAGGAGAGGGGAGGACGGGCTGGACTCTGGCTGGAGCCCCCTGCTGTTGGGTGATTGCAGTGCGCAGACAGTTGAGCCACTGCTGTTTGTGGTAAACGTCGCTGACGTGCAGCGTGTGCGACTGGCCGTGGGACGGGTCCATGGAGCTCACTCGGAAAATGTTCTTAGCTGCAGAGGCACAGGAAGCAAAGAGAGGGAAAAAGTTAGAAATAATGATGCTATTTTGACAAAAAAACAAAACAAGAACACACACACACCATTCCTTAGCCAGAGGGAAAAGAATCAGCTACTTAGCTTCACATTTTTTAGATTATTTTCATAAATTTTTTTTTTGTGCTTATTTCATCCCCAAATGTAAAAATAACAAATATTTACATATATTTCCCTACACGTTCAATAAAGGACCTACAAAACATATACTTCTTGAGTATCAATAACTTCAGTGTTGTCTGCAGGATGGTCTTTTTCATGCAGATGAACCTCAGTGTTCATCTGCATGAACACTGAGGTGAAGGTGAGTTTTAGCAACATTTTTGGCTTTTTTCTGCTTTTGTTCTAGAATGATATCAAGACCAGACTCAATTGTACTGGAAGATCAAGACTGTGCAACAGAAACTGGTGTAAAAATTACTTTGTCCGATGAGTAATTTTTTTGGGGACCCCTGATATCATCTGTGCAGAAAAGAAAAGCTGTGTGCTGCTACAATGAGTTCAGTCTCATGCCCGAACCGAAGCACCCTGAGACAGTCCATTATAGTGGATGCAATATAATATTACACATTTTTCACAGATCCTAACCTCCTGCAGCATCACTGCGGAGCCCGGCTGTACTTACCTTTCTCTCCATTTGTGAACGCCCCCCTGAATGACCCGCCTAAGCGGACCTCTCCGTCCTGGAGGTCCTCCAGAACCAGGTCTCTCACTGGGATGGGCTGCCGGTACACCTGGAAGCAGCTCCTGTCGTTACGCATCACCGGTCGGGTCAGAACCAGCAGCTCGGAGAAGAGGAACACGTGAAGCCTCTGGAACACCATTTTAATGGAGAAATAAGATTACATCGTTCAGATTACAGTTTCAGAGAGAGGTGAGGTGACGAGGGGGGCAGCCGCCGTTCTCACCGAACCGCTCTTGGTCCGAAGCTCGCCGTGACACAGCAGGGTCTTACACTCGTGTATGAGAGGGTCCCACTGCTTTTCATCCAGGAACTCCAGTTTGTCTATGTAATACTGGCACTCCGACTCCCCTTTTGTCACGTTGATGTCAGACAAAATGTCCTGAATTATTGTGATCTGGATCCCAATGGAAGAATGATTTGGAAAAGCAGCAACGAGTAAAGTACAGTTCCAGTCAAATGTTTACATACACTCATCATCAGAACGAATGTTTCATTTATTGGGAGCATCTAGTGAGCTATGTGAATGATTGTTGTTGTGGTGTAGAGTAACAATACAACTCTAATGAGTTCTAAAAAGAAGAACTGGGTGAACATAATTCTCACAATGTCAAAGCTCATATATATACATACAGTACATACAATAATTGAAGAAATGTCTTTCAAGACTTTGCATAAAAGCTACACATTATATGTCGTCAACATTAAGCTTCTGACATAATTTTAACAACTCTTATTGCTTTTTTATGAACTCTCGCTACACTGCTGCACTTGGGTTACATAATTACTTCACAATGCACACAATCATACAAATTTTACTACCTAAATATATCTGTAGGTAAGTGTGAATCTGATGAATTACATTGTCTGAGCTACCACTTTTGAGTCTATTTGTCTCTCATGTGACTTGAGTTGAACTGAACCGAATTGAATTAAGCACAGTCCCAGGGTTTCTGCAGGTGTCACCAACTCAAATTTAATATGATGTGCTCCATCTTCAGCATACTGGATCAGCTGCAGCTGGATGATTGATTTTTTTTAGGCAGGTCTGTGAAGACACTGTTACAGTAATCCATGCAACAATAGATAAACGCATGGATTACTTTCTCTAGATCTTGCAAGACCATTAATCTTTTAATCCTGAAAATGTTCTTCAGATGACAGAAGATCGACTTTGTAAATGTCTTTGCGTGTCTCTGAAGACTCAGGTCTGAGTAAACCACAACTGTACATCAAAGTGTGTGTGAAATCACCACATGTCACATTAGACATGAGAACCTACCGCTCTCTCCAGACTGATTACATCGGGGTGATTAGGAGGAGTGTGTCTGAGGATCTCCTTCAGCAGCAGAGGGTACTTGACCAGACGTGAGCGCGGGATGTCCAGGAAGCTCCACAGATCCAACTTCCTGCTGAAAGGCGACTCCAGGCAGCGCTGCAGGAAGTCCTGAACCCGCTTGTCCTGTTTCTTCTGGTCCAGCAGTGCTTTGGCTGCAAGCTGGTTGCTACAGTAGTTTTTGTAAGCGTTCAGGCCAGGCAGCTAAAAGGACATTTTACTTTTTAGTGCACTGAAATAATATAATATGTCACATTCCGTCTTCCTGCTTGCATACTTACCCAGTCTATCACTATCTGGCCGATCTGATCTACTGTTCCATCAGGGCCTGTTCCCTCTGTGAGCTTCATCGTTAAGTCTGCAGAAAAAAAACAAAGATCACACAATCAGGAGCAGTTACTAGGAACAAATGGGGCTTTAAGAGACAGGCTGGTCAGCAGCAGCTCACACTCATGGAGGGGGATGTATGCGTCCAGGTCACCAAAAATGTGAGCTAGTTCCTCCTGGGTCATGATGGAGAGCTTGAGCATGGGGTCGTGGTAGGCCTAAATGCGGGAAGCGCCATAATGGGATTGTGAAAACATTTAATACGAGATGTTTAATTTAATTTGCAGGAAGTTTTCCCAACCTTTCGTGCCAGTTGCAGATCCTCGATGAGGTCCTGCTCGCCCCTGAAAAGCTCATAAATTGCCTGCAGGATAAATATAATCTATTAACCTTCCTGTTTCCTTGTGCCATCTTGAAAATGTTGACTCACACTACCTCTTGTCTTTTGATTTCCTTAGCAGAGAAGGCGCTCTTCTGATGGACGTCCAGCGTCTCTGACCACAGCGTGCTGTTCCTGCGTTTGCTGGGAGTCGGAGCCGGGGCCTTGCTGGGAGCTTTGAGAGTCGTCCCTGGCGACTTCCCATCGTTGCGTAATGACATGGACTGGGGAGAAATGGGAAAAAACTAATTCACACGTTTGTAGGAAAGACAATTACGTCTTATTTCGTAAGACGTAATTGTAAATAAGTAATTGTCTTATTTCGTGGTATAAATGTGTGAACGGGTCAACGATTACCTGAATGGACTGGCCGAAGCGCCTCACTGCTCCGTTTTTCGACGGAGATATCAGGTTGACGAGAGATGAAACTTTAGCCAGGGATCGCACTCGCTTATTACTGGGTTCCTGGAAAATGTCACCTCACATTAGCTCCACTGAATGAGTATATAAAATCATCAATATATAAAGTCACTCATTCCACCTTTAGGTTTTATTCCACATCATTAAATTAAGATGATATTTGAAATTTTTTAGGCACAGAAATGCCTATTGCCCACAATGTAAGGAAAAGATTCAACTTAACAGTTTTGTTTAACCTTTAAAATTACATGTTTAGTCATTATGTGTAATATATATATATATATATTTTTTTTTTATGTAAAATTCTGGGCCACGATTTTGAATGACTTGGTGCTTGTAATAAGATTCGGTTTATGTGTTTAGACCATTTGCAGCTAAAAAAAAAACTAAATGCAGGTCAGGACAAGTCTAGCAGTTCCAGTAGCCCCACAAAACAGGAAAGAGACTCAATAGTACTTTCCTGTTAGAACAATACTCATCGTGTCATACAGACTCTTCAAAAGTTTAACCACTCATTTAGACACGTCCGTCTATGAATGTAGACTGAATGACTGTATGTATTGCAGCGATATCAAAGCAAAACCAGCCCTCTGAGACTGACTGCGCTTAGGAATGGCATGTTTAAGCTTTTCTCTTTAGATTTTCCTTAGACAGAGTGGTTTTCATGTACAAAGTTTTAGCAGGCTAAGTCTGAGCCCATTGTATGTGAGATCTGAGTCACGCAGATGGATTATAATGTGCTGTCTAGATTCTTTCAGTAGAAGATCTGCATCGAATACAGAGGAGGATCGCGCACCTTGAGGTCAAAGCTGGAAAGGCTGACGGTGTCATCCTCCTTATCTTTGCGCTTTCTTTTCTATAGGAGCAAAACCAAAGGTTACTGTTTATTTTCAGACACCTGATTAAAGATAAACAGAACAAAATTCATGTAAAACTTCAACGTCTTGCCAAAGTACATATCCATCGTTTGTAAATGAAAAGAGTTGGTACAAACAGTTCAACTAATTAACTTCTAGGTTAAAAGGATACAAAAAAAGATGTAACAGATAGATAACTATTTACATTTATCTAATAATCTCATCATATAAGTCATTAGTAAGTAAAAGCAGCAGCACTGTCCCATGAACTCACTAGACTGAAGTCCCAAGGCGTCCCTGGAGTGAGGAAGGTGAACGAGCTGCCTCTCTGCAGTGACACTCTGCAGGAAAAGACACAAATGTTCTGCAAACATTTCACAGTGGAAACAAGTGAACACCATCCGCAGCTGATTATGAGCTTGTAAACTGTCTTATAAATTTGGCAAGTCAAATTTATCTCAAAAACAGAGAGGGACACACCCTATTTTCAAACTCTCCTGGGCTTTACTGCAGCTATAGTAGAAAGGATGTCATTTTCAGTACATTTTCCATTGACATTTGTCAAGTTTGGCCTGAAATATGACAGATACTGTCAGGTGACTGAACAATGTTAATATTTAAAGCCTTGTAAGGAGTCGTTCAGCTGTGTGGCTCTAAAAAAAACAACAACAAAAAAAACGGTCTGTTATATTGACCAAACAGTGAAGCTACAAAGTGTCATGACTCTCAGAGAGAGCCATCAAAAGCCAGCTGTACAAACTGACCCACTCTTATGCTTGTGCTCATCACATGACCATATTTTATAAAGATGTTATAAAATATGGCTTTTTGCTCTAGTTTAGCATAGTAGGCTTGCTTTTATTGCGCAACTTTTAAGTTCGTATCTTATTATATATATATTTTTAGCTATTTTTATCTAGTTATTTATTTTTTCTCCCAACTATTTTATTGTTGTTCATATTTTGAAATGAGTTTATACTTTGTGAAACACTTTATTGATGACTTGTCATATTTGGCACATTGCTGAACATTTGTAGTTGTTATATGTTGGAATGCAGTGATCCGGCTGAAGAACCCTCCTTATCTAACTCCTTATACTATTTGCCTTTATTAAAGTGGACAAATACAAAGACAACTTGAATGCATGACATAGTTTATCACTTACTACAGTGTAATAGTTCAGCTGCAGAAACGATCAAACTGTTGATCGGAGTTAAAATATGTTTTCCACTTACTCTGTTATTTGAAGATACACTGAAAAGGATGATACTTACTACACTTTTCCTTGACCTGCTTGTTTTCACTGATTCGAACTGCTTTTATTTTCTATCAACTATAAGATATCAAACCAAGGTAAACATTTTAAATTCACCAAGAAATTGATTAATCGCTATATTATTTCTGCTTATGCATTGAAGCATGTTCCATACCTTTATCTGATTTCATTAATCTCAAATAAGTGCATCAAAAATATTTCTGGTTGATGCATAGTTTTTAGTTTTGATGCAGTTAATAAATGAGAAAAATAAAAATAAAATAAGATTTTTGAAAAATTTCCCTGTCAATTACCAAGAGAACCTCCAACAATCACAGATTTTATATATTTTAAAATTTGATACTCAGGTGGGTTGAATAATGTTAGTAAATTCTATTGCTCGAAATAAAATAATCAATTTTGTTATATTTTCTGATCAAAACAACTCCTTGTAACTAAACCCCATAATTAAGAATTTATAAGATGACTTAATAAACAATCATTCGATAATTAAATTGATTCTATCTTTATTACTTAAGTTGTAACGAGGAATTATTGTAATTATTAATGCTTTTTTATTCACTAGAAAGTTCTACATTTATTAAGTGGCACATCAGAGGAATCTACGAGGCGCACCTGAAGGCATCATTTGCCAGTTAATGCCAGCCCTGCCCGTCTCAGTCGACGAAGTGGGGCTGTTATCTCGGAATAAACCTATTTTTACCTAGGTATTTTACTACTTAGTGCTATCAAATGATGAGCTGGGTTTTTTTGTTTGTTTTGCTTTTTCAGTTACGTACTTCTTCGAGTTGTTTCTCCGCAGTCTTTGCGGGGGCGACGGCTCTGCAGCGCTAATGACACTCGTCCTCGATGAAATCCTCCGTAGTTTCAGCTTCTGGTTTCCCACCGTCCTTCCGTGAACTTCCTCGTTTTCTTCCATTTTGTGAGTCAATTAGCTGTCAAATATCCTATATCCAATGTGTATTAATGAGTAGATGATAAAAAACTAAGTCCGAATGTATGAAAAGTTGCTTTATCTATACAAAGAAAACACGGAATCAATGACAACACACACACTGGACGGCGGAAGTTTGAATATGGCGGATTTTTGGAAATGGACCAATCGGACCAATCAGGAGAAAGCTCAGAACTTTGCTCCTCCCATCTTCCGCCGAGGGGGCGGAGCCAATATTGAACGTTGCCAGATGATACTTATAATCAGTCAGATAGCACTAGAATGAATAAAAAACAGCAAGAAATGGCTGAAACTGCGTGTCCTACAAAAAACGAACTTATTTCTGATATGTATAAATTAGATGGAGTCGATGTCTGAGGTATTTTTTCTAACTACTATTATTACATTGCCCTAACAAAAAGTCATTTACTAATTTATTTTTGCTTTTATGGTGCAAACCTTTCTTGTAATCTTTTAAAGCAGTTCTAATAAATATTATATTTCTTGAAGGTCCCACAATTATTTTGGGTGCTTTTCTTCACCGATTGTTGAACCATTAGGCTCTTAAACTCAAGGGGGTTATAACTTAAATTGTACATTTATTGATTTATTTTTTGCACAAATAAGGTGATTCGTTCAGAGTTGAAACTATATGTCAAGTAGTTAACACCAACAGCTATGTTGGTGTTATGTGTTATGTCCAATCTTCTGCTAGGTCATCTTTGTTAAATTGCCTCACACTGTAGAGTTTATCTAGTATATTTTTAGATTTTTAAATAACTTTTTATTCTCTCATCCATGTTTGTACTTCATTTTTAAGGGCAACTTACAGTCTCGATCAAATAAAACATCTGGAAATACATGATTAAAACAACAGCAAATGGTCTGAGACAAACATTAAAACATTTCCAGAAACCCTTAAAAAGTATCAAAACCAACTTAAATAATATATCACAGAAATTGTGGGCATTTTGAAAAGTAAAGCTAAGTGTAACATTTCCATATTATGACTTTCTGCCAGAGAAATCCCTATAAGAATTAGTATAGAACAGAATTGAATAGCAATATATTTTATTGTTCCACAATGACGATATAAATGTAAACATTCTCCTGTTGAAGCCATGCGTTTATTTACACTATTTAAATCCAGATAGACATTTTTTTCTCAGTGTCTAAGAAAATAAAACACTTAAAGGCAAGCATTAACACCTTGGAAATGTTCAGCCATCAGACCATTCAGGAAGAAAACGGGTTCCATATCTCAGACTTGAATGTGTTGCACCAAAAAAATATTGTGTATAGATGCTGACAGAAGCTGATAAAGTATTATTGTGCGCAGTGAAATGAGTTCTGTACTAACATAGGCCAGTCAGAGAAGAAGTCACTAATCCCATACAACTTCAAGATAACGGTTTTGTGCTTAAATATTATTTCATCAATTAAATCAAACCAGTTTTTATCTGTATAGTACTAAATTACATAAATGTGAAAAGATGTTAAATATTATTTAATTTTAAGAAGTACTAATTGAATGCACCTGCAGCTATTTAATAACAGTTTGTTATAGCAATACATTCTTCCACAGCTGGTCATTTGAGGACATAAGATCTTGATAAAGCCCAGAGATGAAAATGACTGACGTACAGTGACGTACATGCTGGCAGTCCGCCTCCCAGAACACTGATTTCATGTGGTGCTAGAAACTGGCTACAAAACATCTATGCTCCCAAATGAAATCAGCTCCTGAGGGCAGATTGTTGGACGAAAAGATTTAAATCTTTAGCTTCATGCAAAATCATACAGAAAGAAGGACATTCTTGACACTGTAGGAGTCGATCCAGATGCACAGCAAAGCTGAAAGGCCCTTCTTTCTGCGAGTGGCTCATTCTGCGGATGGACACCAGGGGGAGTGCTAAATTAACAAGCAGTCATACCAGAGCCAATTGTCAGTGTCTGAAATCCAATAGTAGACTTCGAGAAGTTGGACGGCTGGCCTCAGCAGAGCTGGGGTGGAAGTCCGAAATGTGACCTGATGTTCCACTTCCCTGGATCAACCCGTGTCTGCAAAAACACAAAATGAACAACAAAAAAAAGATATCATGTTTGCAATCATGTCTAGAAACGTTTATGTGTGTTTTCATTTTAGATCAGGAAGGTAATGTATCTCTACTGAAAGTATTTAAATTAATTACACATAAAAAAAGAGCACAGCACTCATTTTACTTTTAAAATGTTAAAATCTTGCTTTGAAAGCCATCAGTGCAGCTTCTTAGGTGATGCAGCATTTTCTGCTGATTTAGTTTTGGTGGTGAAGTCTCAGTCTTTTAGGTTTGGATGCAAATAAATCAATAACTTTTTTGAGTAAGAAAACTAAGATTCGGTTGCCTAAAATGAAATAACGTAGCATTCCTTTAATGAACATTAGATCATTTGTTGGAAATGTTGCATCAACAGCTAAAATAATAGTGTCTACTAATCTGATTATTTGTTTTATTAATAAATAGATGGGAAAAGGTTCTTGATTGTAGATTTTCCATTTTATTTTAAAATAAATGCCAGCTGAGGAGTTAGATAGATAGATAGATAGATAGATAGATAGATAGATAGATAGATAGATAGATAGATAGATAGATAGATAGATAGAT
>CAEFZY010059727.1:0-14210 GCA_903066815.1 Brachyrhaphis roseni | reverse complement strand
ACAGCTGGTTGCCACGGGACATTAAAGAATTTCTCAAACATGCATAAAAGAATCATGGCAACAATCCAGGTTTGTTTCAGAAGAGGGAATAACATCATATAACATGATGTAAATCTTAAAAAATTATTTTGCATAATACTGCCCCTTTAATAAAAGGGAAAAAAATAATCTGATTTTTAGACCTGATGAAGTTGCAGAAGCACTGTAAACAAATCATAAATGTTGGTCAAAATACATTGACAAAACAAACAGATGTTAAGAAAATCTGACATTAACAAAACTGAAAGGAATTTAATTAATAATGAATGTAAATTAAAGCCTTTCTGTGACTTTTAGAACGTCGGTCTCTACATATTTAGACTTTCGCTACCAAAATCCAACATCTAGAAAATGTTGAACCGTTATTATTTATTGTGTTTCATCTGTACATTGTACCTGAATCTCATTGAGATGCACGTTGTACAGGAAGTGGAGCGCCTGGTGAGTCGGTTGTTACAACGTACAAAGCTGCTTTCTTTACCAAAGTGACAGGAGGGTTATCTGCTGCTCACCTGCAACACTTCATTTCTTTTCATTTCCTTTACAGAGCTCAAAAATACAGTTTTCTTTAACAAACAAGCAATGACTCTTAAACTGCTAATGAAAGAGCCAGTATCCGAAATAGTCAAAAGGTTGATGCGGAAAGGTTGTTGTTCAGGCGCTCGTTTAACTTCCTTTGTGTTGTTTCTCCGTTCAGGCTTGGTTAAGATGACAAGCATCTGCTACAAAAAGCTTTTTGAGAACAGAAAATGGTTTTGTTTGGTTTGTGTTGCTCACATTGACTGAACATAATTTGTGTGTGTGTGTCGGCTGAAAACCTGATAGGAGCGAAAACTGTGAAATTATTAAAAAGTGGGAGCAAAAGTTGCAATAAATTGGACCTATTATGAAAATAATCATACTTTGGTCATTTTATACTTCCATTTGGGTTTCCATTGCTTCCAAAAACAACCCGAGTGTTTTAAAAAAAACACCCAAATGCTTTTTTGACAATACAAGTTAAAAAATGCTTTTTGATATGTGGAAAAGAGCCGTTTGAAAAACCTTCAGAATGTAACGTCACAAATCAGCAAGCACTGCCCGTTACCTAGCAACCCCAGAAAAGCCCAGCCCGTTACCTAGCAACGCAAGTAAAGCCCAGCCCGTTACCTAGCAACGCAAGCAAAGCCCAGCCTTTTGCATATCAGGGAAGGTCACCTTTTAATAGTCAAGAATGTTAAAACACGGTTTAAAAGCCGAAGTCAGATTAACTGAGGGCTTTTACAAAGAAAATGATCACCTGAAGTTTGTTTTATTTTTGTTTTTCTGCTTACAAAGTAATAATATACATTTCCTCAACATTTACTTAGTCTAAAAAACATTTTGGCATTTTAGAGTTATCTTGTCCAGAGTCAAATGACCACAGTATCTACATTTAGGAGGATCTGGAACAAACAGTCTTTAGTATTAAATTGTAAACCATTGCTGGAGTAAATATATATCCACTAATCCGACTCGGGGTGAGACTATAATCTCCATGGGAAGATCAATAGCATTTTCACCTCCAGGCATGGAGGCAGGAAGCAGGCGGAAAGCTGGCCATGCTGTGTCTGGATAACATTTCACACAAAGCTAAGCTCAGATAATCATCTGATAAACCAGAGTTTTATTCCTAATCCATGTGTGTAGCAATGGTTAGGAAAAAATGGCACCAGAAACCAAAACGCTGCACTTCGGAAATGTAGGTTCTTTAGGCAAAGTGTAAAGTTTAGTGGTTTGTAGACATTTTTCATCCAGTAATGGTATGAATGACAGACGTCTGCAGCTTTATGGAAATAAAGCTCTATAATTTGTTCTTGTTACGTCTCTGAATAAGAATTTAAAGTAAATCTTTCTTGGATTAGGAGATGTTTATGGTGTGAAAACACCTGAGTTAAGTGTGTAACAGCTTTAAGGTAGAAACTGTTTATTTGTTAATTATAGTGATCAGGTTCACTACAGATAGCAAAACAAGCTGATAATTTGAGGAATAAAATCAGTTTAATAACTTCCTTGTTTTTTTTTAATCGTTTGATCAATAGCTAACCCAAGCTTATTAATTTATTAATTCAGCTAATAATTATCCAACCACTCTGTGGTTCTTATTATGAATTACATTTTAATTTCCAATTGGTTATTAAATATGCAGCTCTGGAAAAAATTAAGAGACCACTTAAAATAATCAGCTTCTCTGATTTTTACTTTTTCTAGGTATATATTTGAGTAAAATTAACTTTGTTCTTTTATTCTATGAACTACTGACAACATCTCTGAAGTTACAAACAAAAATGTATTATTTCTTTTCAGAAAATGAGAAATGGTCAAAATACCAAAAAAAGATGCAGTGCTTTCAGACCTGAAATAATGCAAAGAAAACAAGTGCATGTTCTTTTAGAAACAACAATACTAATGTTTTAACTCAGGAAGAGTTCAAAAATCAGTATTTGCTGGAAAAACCAGGAGGTTTTCATGCGGTTCAGTGCAGTGGGATATTAGTTGTTGGTTTTTTTTTTTACCAGATCTGTATATAAAAACTAATTTAGCAAAAGTAACACTTTTTGTCCTGACTTATCACCACATTCGCCTTTAGAGGAATGCAAATGTTATTTAACTTTCTAAGGTCACACACAATATTACGCTTAATAAAACAAGAAGGTTTTTTTTTTAAAAAAGACGCCCCATTCAGACGTTTGCCAGTAAGAACTTTACAGTACAATTCAATACTAAAACAGTCAGAAGAAGAAAAAACAATATTCTAAGCACTAAAACCTGTTTCGTACATGCACTGTACGAAACAGGTTACCAAATCTACATATAATATATAGTTCAAAAATAGGACTTGTTCCTCATTTTCTCTTTTTTATGCCTTTTGTAAAATGTTATTTTTTTTTTCAATATGTGAGCTTATGGGAATGACAGGAAACGGTGTGACAGCAGCCTAAAGGAACATGTTCACAAATAGATGTGCTTAGTACTACGTGTGTGACTGATTTAATGAGATACCAGCCATCAAAGTGTAAACGAACAGTTTATTAATGCAGCTTTCACCATGTTGTTGTACACATCGCTGTAAAAAAGTATTTTCACCTTACAGGTTTCTTTTGTTTTCACATTTTTTGTCGCATTGAAATGTTTGAAACCATCAAATACATTTTAATAACAAAATAACCTGAGTAAACACAAAGCACAGACTTATGTGAAAATATAATTGCTCCACTTGTTAAATTACAGATAAACTGTTATCATCCTGCAGAATAAAGAAATTACTAAAACAAAACATGTCTGACACAATAAAGGAGGCTAAAGCAACACATGATCCTCAGATCTAAAGAAATTAAACAAGAATCAAATTCACTGACACCTAGAAAGGCTTACAGGACCATTTATAAGGCTTTGAAGCAAAGGTTAGCTATTAAACATGAATGGAGAAAATATGGCACAGCAGGTCAGGATTTCTGAAAAAGATTTTTACCAGTCAAACATGGTGGTGGTTGAGGAAATGCTCTTCAGGATCTGGACAACTTTCTGTCCATCCACGTCATGAAATCTTGATTTGCACACTTTGGTAGCTGCGTTTCAATTACAAATGTCTCCACTACGTTGAAAAAAACCAATTTCGTAATTTCCATGTTTATTACACAATTAAAATCACACCGGAATAAGTTGAACACAATGCCATTAAAGAACATCCTCCTACCACTTCCTGTTGTCTTCTTTGTCTTTTCCGCCAGTAGTAACATCCGGCTGTTGATCACATGACTTGTGGGATGTGGAAAAAAGTTTCCATTGCAGTTTTGAAAATACTCTAATTTTGATTCAGGTGAAAAACCACCTGAGCGCAAAAACATCTAATCGAAAAAAAAAAGTGAACTTCTCGAAATCGCCATTTTGAGATTTATTTAAATTTCTCCAATTTGCACATTTATATGGTCAATGGAAACGCAGCTTATGATCCAAAACAAACCACCAAGTCCACCTCTGACTGGCCTTAAAAAATCTAAAATAACATTTAGACAAGGCCTAGTCAAAGTCTTTACTTAAAGCCAATGGAAATGGTCTTAAACAGTCCATTTGGTTGAATAGAAACCGTTTTCCAAAATTGTAAAAGACTCATTACCAGTTATGACAAATGCTTAACAGTAACTGTCAAATAATTTAAAATGTTTTATATGTAGATGCTTGATGAATCTACATACAAAATTCTTATAAGTCTGTATGTAATTTATGAAAGTTACATGTTGCAGTTGCTGCTGAAATCTGTAAGGGGAGAAATACTTTTTCACATCCTTGTAGATGCAGCAGCCATATTGGATTTTGAGGTCAGAGTTGATGAGAAATTTTCCAAAGTCAGATTTCCAACTTGAAGAAGAAATCTTTTCCAATCTATTCACTTTTCTGACCTGGAATTTGGAAACCACAACAAACACACCATTAAAAAAAAAGCTTTTCTTTTTTAAATCATTATAGTTTTATATGGATGATTTTAGTGTGAGCTTAAATCTGTTATCTAGTTATTTATCAGGATGTGAACCAAAATGAAATTTAAGACATTATAATGGGTTTTTTTTTACTTTCAGTTTTAGTTATTTATCTCAGAATAATATAATAACTTCTCAGAAAATGAGGAATCTTTAAATTCCTGACATTCCTATCAGTTAAACAAGTTCAGTGGTAATGGTAGCAAACAATTATAATACTGACAGTCATTCATTTTAATATCTAACGGCAACTTTTCAAGTTGAGGTTTGAAGGTGCTTTTTAAAGGGATTTGTGATCCTCATTATTTCCTACGAATAAAAGGAATCAGTTATTTTCAGGACAAAATAAACCGCAGACACAAGACAGCAGAAACCCACTGGTGTTCCAGACTGAATGATTAATTCAGATATTCTTTTGCTAAAACCACCTAAAGGCAGAAGTGAGGTGAGTTGACATTTCCAGTTAAAAATCCCAGAGCCAATTAAAAGGTGTAACTATTCTCCATCACTTCTGCTTTGCTTTTTTTTTCTCTCTCTCTCCTTTGGCCAAATTGGTTTGCAAGGAGAACAAAGTCCAAATCCTAAATTAATCATACTCTGAGAAATTCACATAACAGAAAATTAAATACATTTACCAACTAACCACCAAACCCCAGATTACCAGACACAGATATGGCACATCTACAGTCTCACTACGTAGACAGACGGTGGCTATCAGCCGGCACAACGCACAAGTGAAACATGTTAGTCTATTTCTACAAGCCTTAAAGCTACAGTACATAACTTTTATAAAAATATATTTTTTTACATATTTTTTAAAACTCACTATGTTGTGACAGTATGGTATGAGACAATCTGGAAAGAAAAACATCAAGCTTCTCTGCCTTCTCCCAGTGCTAACTAGAAACAACCAATCAGAGCCAGGAGGTGGGTCTTAGCGCTGTCAATCACCTTCTGTGTGGTGCTGCTAATCCTCCCTTCATCTAGTTGGTTAATACAGTGGATAAACATTTTTCTGTAACTGTAAGTTCTTTCTCAGCCATTAGCACATTTAGCACCAGCAAGTGCAGTGCTAAGACCCTCCTCCTGGCTCTGATTGGTTGTTTTTGGTTGAGGGTGGTGCATTTCTTCAAAAGGCAACACAATCTCAGGAAGGAGGAGGAGAAGGTCGATCTGTTCACAGATATTACGCTCACAGCATGCTGACAGTTTGAACAAATATTTAAAAAGTCTATTTTTTTTTTTTTTTTAGAAAAGCTGGTATGAGATGTATAATTTGAAAAAAAAAATCAAGCTTTTCGGCCTTCTCCCAGTGCTAACTAGAAACAACCTGTCAGAGCCAGGAGGCGGGTCTTAGCGTTGTCAATCACCCTCTGTGTGGTGTTGCTAATTCTCCCTTCATCTATTTAGTTAGCATAGGCACAGATGAAGGTAGATAGATGCTTTCCTGTAGCAGTAAGTTGTTTCTCAGCCATTAGCACACTTAGCAGCAAGTACAAATATGATTGACAGCGCTAAGCCCCTCCTCCTGGCTCTGATTGGCTGGTCTTGGTCCAAGGTGGTGCATCTCTTCAGAAAGCAATATTAGCTCAGGGATGAAATGGAGGAGATATTTTTTTTCACAGATTATCTGTCTGGTAGCAAACTGTCACAACATGGTGAACGTTTGAACAAATATTTATAAAACATTTTTTTATAGAAGTTATATACCACAGCTTAAATGTATAAAGTGAGGGTTATCTTTTTGTGATGGGTTGGAACTACACTGTGCACGTACATTAAACATTCCAACACCAAGACTTTTAAAAACCGCCCTACTGGTATATAAAACTGAGTAGAAAAACATAATAAAGCAAGTTAGCTCTGCATAAGAACTGACTGGGTGAAACATTTCATTTTAAAACACACAGTTTCCTCTGGTTTAATTAACATTGACATCAAGGCGAAAGGATGCTCTTTACCAAACACAGTTTATGTGAAACCACTCCTAATTTTGCAGAATAAACCCTTCCACTGACCCACAGATGAACCTCTCTCTCTTCTACGCTAAAACAGTTGGCTCATCATCCTCTGAATTTAAAGGCTGGTGGGAGGAAAAACTTGCTCTCAGACAGAAATTGCACACTATTATCAAATTGCACCTCCAACACAGAAATTGCACTCATTACTGAAAGCCTGCACAACGTGGCAGCTTCCATTGTCCAAGAGCCAACCCCATCCTCCACTCTCCCAAATTCACTCGGCACTGAGCAGGCCGCTCCTGCTGGGCTGAAATGGCACTGAGTGATAAGAAAATCTAACCTAAACTGGTTTTCCACTCAGAGACCAGAGAAGGCCAGGCATTAAAAGAAATCTGCTTTTTAAAGGGAAGGCAGAGACTCGAATGGTGATTTGATAATCGACATGTTTGCGTGAGTTCACACTGGGCTTCAGTTTGGTTCAAGTTGAGGGGAAAAGTGAATCTGATTATGCTTTAATGAACAGCTGCGCTATATTCAGGTTACTTTATTTGTAGAGTTTTGTAATATTCACTGTTATGAGGAATGTACTTGTTCAACTATGTCAGTAAAAGTAGTTTAAATGAGAGTTTTTCCTCACTAAAATGTTTTAGATTTTAATTTGTATCACTAAACATTCAATGGAAAATAAACTGGACTGGGAATTAATCTGAATTAACTGGACTACAATGAGCTGGATTCAGTCTTTATCTGACTAAATGAAACTCTAATTACCATTCTGATGTGTAACAATAGCACCTGACAAAATGCAATGTCTCAATCATTGACTGTCTTCTATGACTTTGTATTTTTATGATGTAAAAATACATCATAAAATACATGATTGCTGCTGAAATGTGCTGTGTTACAGGGTTTTATTTAACTATATTATGGATGTGAAGTTTGTCAAAATGTGTTTTATTCTTTCAACTTATTTTGTTTAGATAAGAGACATTTATTGGTGTTTTAAGGTCTGTTCTGCTGCTCTTGGCAGTTGGTGGTTACCGTAGCGACCAGTAACTGGCAGCTCCTCCCCCTTTTTCTGTTGCCGTCGGTAACTGTGGTTTGTATTAGAATCAACTCTGTTTTCTTTACAAGTATTGTATTTTAACATATATATTTAAACAATTTAATAACATACAGAGTTTCATGAGTAATTTTGCTATGTTTTATGTTTTTAACTGTTGTTATTAATGTCCATTTTAGCTATGTTCAATTTCACAAATGTTAGCGGCTGCTAACTGCTCACTTGGAGCCCTTGCTCTGCAGTTTAAGAGTATTATATTTTATTTAATGTATAGGGACAGAAGATGCTGAACTGATGCTAAACACCAACTTGATTTTCTCTCAGAATAAATACGGTGAACCTGAACATGTCTGTCGGGAACTGAACCTGAGACGAACATAAAAGGGTCACATTATACGAATAAAACTGATTGATTGATTTCACTGAAGATGACTCTTCAGGGATTTCAGTTTTTAATTTGGCGAGCACATCAAAGTTAATTCCTGGGTCAAAAGTAAAAATCTGTTATAAAATCCTGGATGTTTAAGTTTTCATGACCTTCAAGTTTGATAAAGCAGCTTTTGAATCAGTTTTCAGGATTCAGTGTTTTATAGTCGACATAAAAACATTCACTCATCACAGTTGAATTTTATGAACATTTCCTTATGAAAAACTGAATGTTGTTTATGTACATTTTTTTGAATCCATGTGCATGAGAATATAAGTGATTATAGCCTTTACCTGGATAGAGAAAACTGGACCTGTTAACATGAGTTTTAGATATGCAAACTCATTGCAAGTTAAATATTAAACACTAGCTTGCATTTATAAGAAAATATCTAAATTAGACCATTCCTTCTGGGTTCCTAATGTTGTCGGTGACTACACTCACAGGTGAGGAAAATGTTACATTTTGAAATATTATTTAACCTCTGCTATTCCCTTTAAACGGGTTAAAGTAGTTGATAATAATTATAGTTACACCCTAAAGAACTGATTGCTTAGGAAATGATAGGAAATTATAATTTACAGATTAAGCCATGTGAGAGCCACAGCTTCTGTCTTGTTTATAATTCAACACTATGAACCTTAACTTGTGATATTTTGAATTGAAAACACTTAAAAAATAAAAGCTACTCATAAAGTACAGGGGTGTGAGGTGAATCAGAATTTACGTTACCAAAGTTTGATCCGTTGTTTGCTTGAACTTTTAAATAAAGCCCAGTGAGAACCTGCTTGTTGTCAGGATTACCTGAAAAATGCCCGTATTTAATGTCGCATCCAGAGTTTTTTTTTTTTTTTTTAAATCAAACACTGGATCCG
The DNA here is from genome assembly GCA_903066815.1 of Brachyrhaphis roseni. NCBI lineage: Eukaryota > Metazoa > Chordata > Actinopteri > Cyprinodontiformes > Poeciliidae > Brachyrhaphis > Brachyrhaphis roseni. The sequence goes on along the minus strand of CAEFZY010059727.1, from coordinate 5,349 downwards.
ATTTAGCACTTAGCAGTGTGTCGAACAGTGTGTGTTCGACGGTACTGATCCTGAGTCAGTGGCTGTGTGAGCAGATTTTACCGTCCTGATTATTCTGCAGGTCACAGACCCGACAGTTCAAATGAACCAGAAGGTAAAGTTGGACATTTTATCCCAGAATCGTTTGCAGAAGCTGGACACTATGAAACAAAGGAGCATTAGAAACATATTGAGGTCGGACTGACGGGAGGAGGATGACCCCGGTACCAGGGGTCGGTGTGGGTCGTCCGGTCCACGTCACAAGGCCAGAGCTCTGGCTTTGGCCATCGCCGCCTGAGCTCTCTGAACAGCTGCATGGCTGCTCTCTCTTCTTTTCAGCTGGTTGGTCTCAAACAGGCCCTCATGGCTGACGCAGCGTCCACCGTCTGCGAAGGTCAGCAGGCCTGCAGCAGGCCGAGAAAACCAAACGGGTCACAAACTGAGTCTCAGTTGAGTCACTTTCTCTCTTTCTCACTCTGACCAGTAGAGTTTTTACTAAATAAAGAACATGGCTGACCGACGCACGAACGTTGTTTTCTACACGGCTGCCTGCTGCGATTTACGGAAGACCATTAGTGCCAGTGGGGAAAAAAATTATTTTCAGAATTATTTTCTTTTTTCCTCAGAAGTCAAAATTTTGAGATTAAAGTTACAAATCTGAGAAAGAAAAGAATTCTGAGAAAAAAGTTTTTAAAAAATGAGAAAAAAACATCAGAATTATGAGATTAAAGTTAGAATTATGGGGGAGAAAAGTCAAAACTCTGATGTTCAAATCTTAGAAAAATCTGAGAAAAAGTAAAGAAATTTTTAGGAATGAAGTCAGAATTTGGAGGAAAAAATATCTAAATCAGTTTCCCACTCTCACTCTCTTGTCATTCCTAATTCCCAAAAGGTCAAAGGGAAAATAAAATTAACAGCTTCGATATGTTAAATCAATATTTGACCTTTAATAAAACAATCCTACCCAGGAACTGTTTAGTCCAAGATAAAACAAATACCAATAAGAAAAATCAGAAGCAGAAAACCCACAGCGGTCTGACACTGGAAGGTGAGTTTAGATAAAATAAATCAAAACCACATTTTGGTATAAGAATCAGTCTGTTTAGACTATTAGACGTTTCATGTCAAGTTTTCAGAAACTTGGTAAGTTATGAAAGTATATTAATTACTTAAATAAACACAGCAGTTCAGTGAAAACAACCCCAAAAACCCAAGAAGGGACACGTCAGCCACAGAAGATGATTCTCTTATTCAATTACTTGGACTAAAAAAATAAAATTGTATAATCTGACAGAAAAAGATCAGATAGTTATTTGAATAAAGGAGCAATCATTTTGTGGACATAAACATAACTCCTTTGAACATGGAAATATACTTTCCTACTGTTCTTCTGTTTGCCGTCGTTTTAAATTAATTTCTTTTGTGTATAACTTTGTTTATTCTTCGTTCAATAAACTGAAAACCAGGCTTTTCATTTTTGAAGCTGCAGACACTGCAGCTCTGCAAGGTGGGCATGCATTACTTAACGTAACAGTTTTGGCTAAAAGCATTTCTCCTTTGTTTGCTCCGTTGTGATATTTCAGAATCTAACTAAAAATTGCCAACAGGTAGAAGAAGTAAAGGTCCTGGTTTCAAACCATTTGTCAGGCTCACTCTGTTGTCTGGTTCTCACCTGTCGGAAAATGGAGGGAATGCTAATGTCTCTATTTTTACAAGCACAGATATAAGTCTGTTGTCACAGTGACAAGTCGATCCGCCTTTGCCACCAGCAGCAGCAGCAGCAGCATTCAAATAAAAACGTGTTGATTACCTCCAGTGACTTTGAGCCCAGACACCCAGGAGTTTCAGACCAGATAATTAGCACATTTCAATGTTCAAAACACAAAATAATGTCTGCTTATTTATGTAAATTCACAATCAAAATAACAACTCTGTTTGTACATGGATTCAGGTTGTGCTTTAAAAACAGATCAAGGTTGCTCAATTTCTTCTTTTTTAAAAAAAAATTTGCATCTATTTTTAAAATGTATAATGTTACCTGCAAACTGGAACAAAAATATCAGAGAAATGGTTCACATACTTGGGTAGTAACTAGTTACATTTAGTCAATTACATTTATTTGCGTAACTTTTAAGAAACATATACTTTTAGGAGTATTTTTACTAGATGGTATGTTTTACTTTTACCTCAGTAATTTTATTATGAAGTATTTCTACTCTTTCTTGAGTAAAATTTCTGGATTTTCTACCCACTGAATGGAAAAACAAACATGTTTTAATAAAAGATTCACCAGACTCAGACACATTTTTTTTTTAATTGAAAGAAAAATTATTTGGAAAATTATTTATGCCTGGTTTTGTTATTTTTTGTTATATGAATTATTGTCATTTTTGTCCTTAATACCAAAATGTTAACTTAACTTTATATTTTGCTCCAACTGATGTAATTTTTAAATGTCATATAATTGATCATTTGATCAGCTACTTCAGTCGACTTTTTACCAAATACTTTTTACTCTTGAGTGATTTCTTGGATGGCTACTTTTTACTTTTACTTCAGTAAAAATATGTTGAAGGCTTCTGGGTAACTTGAGGTGATTACCGTGGCCGTCCACACATCCGCATTTAAATTCGCCCTCAAACTTCATGCCATCGAAGCGAGTGAAAACACCGGCTCCCTGGAACTTCCCCTGCACAAATTCACCTTCATACCTGAAGGAAAAGCGCAGAGAGTCAGACACAGCAATGCTTGTTTTCCAAACATGGGCCAAAATCATGTGACAAAAATGAAAATGAAACTAAAATCACGCAAATAAGTCACCTAGTTCTATTGTTCTTTGTAGGAAAGGGAAGTTATTCATTGTAGAGCCAAACATAAAAAAGAAAATTAGTTTTCAATTAGTTTTGGCCTCAATTGAACAAATTTATCTTCAGTTATAGAATAGAATATACTTTATTGATCCCCAATTAGAAATTGCTTATTAGTTGACAAGCTCCTCCATCTAAGGTGTTAAATATTAATAATGCAAATTTAGCCATAAGAGAAAGCTTTTTAAAAAAAAATATATATATATATATACAGTATATATATATATATATATATACACCTAAGCGTGATGTAAGTAATTCAATGTGACTGAATGTAAATAACAAAAATGCACATTCAAATATGTTAATTAAAAATAATCTACAAATTACTCAGACATAAGTACATATAATTAAAAGATTATATGAACAGGATCTTTCAAAACATTTTAATAAAGTCAATAAAAGCTGATTTGTGTGCAGGAAAGTCGACTTTTCATTAAAAGTCTCTGAATCAAAGTGACTCTTAGTATAAAAGCTGAACATCTTTTGTTGTGCTTAACGTTTATTGATAATTTTACACAAATTACAAATAACCACCTGTATCTTTCTTAATTCACAGCCACAAAAAAAAGAGCCATAAATGGCCCCCGAGCCGCACTTTGAACATCTCTGATATAACATAATTTATCGGCTGTTTTGCTGAAATTCAGCAAAGTCGTACCAACTTTACTGGAAACCTTCTAAACTTTGGGAGTAATTTAAGTCCAAACTTGTCATATTTAAAAAGTGTTGATGCTGAAAAGTGAAGTTGAGGCTGGAAAACATGTTTTGGTGATTTCAAAGCCCTTGAAAAATAAATTAAATGTTTTGTCCAAGCTGGATCACAACATACAGCACTGAATAGGCTGTCCTCAACTTCTTTATGTTGTGCTGTGTCACACTTAAACAAGGTTCAGCAAATATAAGGGAACAGTTAACAAAAGCAGCTGAATAGATTGAAGATTTTTATATATTTCTATCAAGTAAAGCCAATTAATTTTAGAAATCTTGTCGGAAGAATGAACGGAGATTATGTGTCTACCTTGGAATGCTGGGGAGCTAATGTTGTACCAGAAAAGGCCAATTTGAAAAAGATTTGAAAGGTCAGGCGATGAAAACACTTTACTGAGGACAAAGGCAGATCTTTTAAAACATCTGTTCTGCACAGTATTTTTCTCTTCTACACTTTCGTTCTGCCTGTTTAAATGTAGAAAGTGCCGATGAAACCTTTAAAAAATGTAGAAAGTGCACCAGTTCACAGTTTACCTCAACAAAATGAATATTAGATGGATTTTATAAACACACTTATGATTGGAATGATAAATCTGGAGCATTAAGAACCAATAAAGTGAAGTCCCGTTTCACATGAGGAGGAATTTGGGCTTAGACTTCCTTACAATGCAGCTTTAATAAATACAGGCTACAGGGAATTCCTTTTTGCGTTATTGTTATTTTTTGCAGAAATTATCTTTCATTTGACACTTAAAAACCACACAAAGACATATAACCTTGTACATACTTGTTTTTACTTTAGTGTTGACTTATGAACTTCAAAACTTTGATCAAAGGTTGTTAAAGATATCCATAGTTAAGTCTCAATATTTTATTTGAGAAACATTTATTTTGTTTTTGGAAAAACAATAGAGTAAAAATACTTAGGCTGTTGGATGTTTATAAATTTAAATAAAAATATTGTCACTCGGATGTCACCGTGTCATGTTGCAATGCATCCTGGGAAGGTGACGTACACGGGGCGCTACGACATTAGCTCGGTCCAGACAGAACAGTAATTACTGATTTTGTTTTCAGAAGAAAACATTTTCTCAAAATTAATAGAATAGTGTTTTACAAAAACTTTAAGATGCTTCATTATCAATTTAAACATCATTACCTTCCACTTTGTTTAATTTTTTTATTAGCTTCTGCTAATGGTGTTGGCTAAAGCTAGCATAGTAAGCACCAGCTTACAAGTGTAAGACTCGTGGGTGTCCAGATACTGTGATTCTCCTTTGTAGAATAATCCACAGAAACAATTGAGCTCTTTCTCAGTGTCGAAACATTTAATTTCTTTTTCGCTACTGAGTCCCAACATTCGCCTCTCTTCCCCCATCCGGGGAACCTTTCAAAATAAAACATTTTCAAAATATTTTACATTTTCATAACTCCAATTTTCACTCTTACACAAGCACAATGCTTAGTTTCCTTCACCAGCCAGCTATACTCGCTACTAAACAGTGATGTGACAAATGGACTTAGCGGCTAATGTAGATACTTTATAAAACGAGTAAATATTAAAAAGTTGTGACCCCAAACTAAAACAGAGCGGAAAATTATAAGAAAGACCAAAGAAACTGACGAAGGTTTCTGCTAAGCTGCTGTTGTGATATGAACTGCGTTCCACCCTCAGATCTTCTGCTTGAGGAAACTCCAAAGGTTCTCAATAGGGTCAGAGGTCAGAGGAGGATGGTGACCACACCATGAGTTT
>CAEFZY010059718.1:0-13617 GCA_903066815.1 Brachyrhaphis roseni | reverse complement strand
ATATATACTCTATGAAGTAAAGTTAGAAGTAGGCAGTGATGCTCTGGGTGTGTCTGTCCTGACGTTCTGGGTGTGTCTGTCCTGCAGAAAGCTGTCCGCTGTCCAGCACCACCTTCCCCCACGTCCTGCCCCTCCTCACCCTGCTGGAGAAGAGCCCTGCTGTGGGCGAGGGGTCAGAGCCGTGGGAGACGGCGGAGGTCGGCGTGGAGGTGGTCATGCTCCACCTGACGGCGGCGAGAACTATCGCTCAGCTGGGCGGGATCTATCACTCTAACACTAAGAGCAAATTAAAGGGTAAGAACTTGGAGAGTTCTGGTCCTGCTACCTCCACTGGCTCGGGTCGGGTCGAGTCACAGAGGCAGCAGCCTAAGCAAACCTTCAGCCTGGCTCTGCTTTAGCCATGATCGTTTTCTCCTTCTGTTGATGTATTTGATGTGGACATCACTGCCATCTGCTGGCATGGAATAAGTATTAAAGGATTTAATGGGAATCCCAAGAGCAATTTAGGCTATTTTCACACCTGATGATCTGATAGACTTGGTGCAACTGAGGACCAAAATTAGTTCCATTTCCAGCTGCTGTGGTTCTTTCTCACTGCGCTGAGTCAAACCAACCAAACCCTTCGAGCAACCTGCCTGTTCCCCTCCTCGCCTCTGGGGGCGCTGCACCAAGAACTACTGACAAAGACACCGAGCACAACTTCCTTCTTCACAAAATGCAAACAAAAATGGAGTAATGTCAGATTTTAGCCAAGATGTTCACAGATGCATTTTAACTGAACCAGAATTGACTTCAACCGAAACCCGACTGACGTTTGTAGGCAGACCAGAGTTTGATGGTTTTGATTCCATTACACATTCACACCTCCAAAAATAAACTGGACTTTCAAGGCAAACAAACTTGAGGTGGATTAAAGCGGACTAAACCTGGCTGATGGGAATGCACCCATAGATGAATATTTTCTTCAAAGTCAGAACAAAAAACATTAATTTAAAATATAACAGTAGTCGGGGCAAAAATCAGTATTCCTGCAAATTCTTTTCTTTATTGTTTTTGTATTTTCCATGACTGCTCAAGCATAACAAAAGACAAAAAAGAAATTCTTTTTAACATAAAATATAGAAACCCTGAGTTACCCTCAGTGGCAGCAGGATCTCAAAGTGTCAAAGTGAAACCAGACGGTTGTAACCGACGTGAGCTGATGGTGAACTGTGACATTCCAGGTTTCCAGGAGCAGGCCGAGGTCAGGGAGATCTTCCTCACCGACTTCCAGATGAGGCTGCTGTGGGGGAGCAGGGGAGCCGAGGAGAACCAGGTCCTCAGATACTCCAAGTTCGACCAGGTGCTGACCGCCTTGTCCAACCGGCTGGAACCGCCGATCAGATGAAGCTGATCCCAGAGACGTTTAACTGATCAGCTTTTAATGGTGGATTCTCTGACATCCGTTCAAATCACTTTTAAGTGTAACTAACCCTCTGTAAAATCATAAACACGCTCCCTGACAACTGTAGAAAATTTCGAGAGGGTCTTGATGTGGGCATTTCTAAAGAGCAACTTTGATTGGCTAGTTCCAGCAACAAAAACATTTCAGAAACTTACAGAAATCATCTGAGGTGTTTGCTTTAAAAGGTTCAAGAAGAAAACAAGAAGTTAACGGTACAATTTATTGTAGGAACATTATTTTTTTAATGCTGTTTTTAAATATCTTTATTTGTTTTTAACTTCTTATATCAGTTTTATGTTATTTCAGTAACCAGAATTGATGTTTTTTTTATTATTTTGGTTGCACTGATATATCTTTGTAGTTTATTGCATAAATCTGAAAAATCAAAATGAATGAAATAAAGCAAAAATGTAAATACTAAACTGAAATACACCATTGTAACCAATCAGAAAATTAAACTGCAGTGACAACAGTTCAACCCAAAGGGGGCAGCGCTGAGCCACTTTAGCTCTGCAAACATTACAGAACTGAACAAATTTATCCAAAAACTTCTTTAAATCTGCATAGAAACTTTACATAAAAAACTTAAGAATATATTTAGAGAGTTTATCAGCAAAAAAAATGTGTTTTGGGGGTTAAATACACTTTAAATGTAACAGTTTATACAGTTGCTGCATCGAAACATTTTATCTGAGCCTCGCTGACGTAAACCTGAAGGAAGGAGAATGAATGCATGATAGCAAAAGTTTATTAGGGTTTACAGCACAAATTATCTTTAAATTTACATTTTTATTGAAAGGAAATGTGATATGAGTGTTTTTTGTGTTTTCTAACATATATTTGAGTTTTAATGTTGAAAAACTCCAACTAAGACTTTTAATCCTGTAATTTGTGAGGTGAAACTGTCTCTTCTCCTTTTATCATCCATCTGTACCAGCGAATAAGAGTCCAGGACTTCAGACCCGCAGCAGGCTGTAAACACAATGTCTGTGTGAAATAAAATCAGGTCCAGTTCCCGGTTCTGTTGGGACTGCATGAAGCTAATGCTGAACCTTTGTCTGCAGTGTAGAAATGTTTTTGTCTGCCTGAAGGCTGGACCTTTGTTACATGTTGGACCAAACAATGTCTCTCCATCTTCACTGTTAATTTTATTAATAAATGGTAAATCTATTAGTATCAGTTTGAGGAAACAGCTTCTGACAGCAATAATTCAAATGTACAGAGATCTTATTTAATCCTACAGTTAATATTTATCTGTATAATGTTATAACTGTGAATAAATAACATTTTCCTCTCTGAATTTTGACTCTATTAAAACAGTTTTCTGTGTTATTTTTTTCTCCAACTTTATTATGGATATTAAAGGTTTTAATAAACTTACTCCAAAGATCACTGGATTATTTTTAGTGTGTTGCTCTAAAATGCTGCTGCCAGTTTACAAAAAGATGAAAATCTTTGTCTTGTTTGCTTTTGCAGGAATTAAAACTATAAACAGCTCACTAGTTTGAAAAAAGCGCCCTCTGCTGTTCAAAAATAAATTTTCTATCATATTCTGTGTTTTCTTTTTATACAGTAATACGATTTGTAACAAGGATTTATTTTGTGTTTACATTTTTAGATATAAATTTAACAACTGCATCATTGCTACAGGAACAAGTTATGAGTGATTTTACTTTTAAACAAAAGTTTAGAGTCAGAATATTAACTTTCTTATTGTTATATTTATGTGTCAATGTTTTTGTTCATGTTGTGCAAACAATCAAGGATATTTCCATTTATTCTTTTAATTATTTTTCATATTACACTCTGAGAAAACCTGAGACATCTTGTGATGTGTTGAGATGTTGTTAATCACAGTTTATTGATCAATTGGGAGAAAGTTCCCAGGATGTTTGCTGATTAAGTCACAAAAAACTCATAATATTTCCATACTTGCAATGAGCTTACAGGTGGAATTAAAGTTTGGATTATTGGAAAGAAGAATCGTACGATGGCATATCAGTGTCATTGTAGAAAATATAAAAGAAGAATATTTCTGCCAAAAAAATCAAAATCTAACAAATTAGCTAAATAAACAATGTTGAAATTTCTGAGTTTCAAAAGTCGGAAATGTGTTAGAAAAAAAGACATTTTGAATTTAATTTAAAAAATATTCCAGATTTTTTTTTTTTTCAACTTTTGGAAATTTTCTGAAACGTCCTGTTTTAAAAAATAATAAATAAAAAAATCTATATATATATATATATATATACATCAAATTTCCAACTTTTGAAACTCAGAAATTGCCTATTTTTTTTTTAGAAAATTTCTGAGATTAGTCTCAAATTTAATTTTTAAACAGGCAAAACACCTTCAACAACATTCAGAAAAGCCTCCATGAGCCACAAACACTTTGGTTTTGGGATGACCAAGGAGGTCATTTTGGGGTAACCAGTCCAAGATTAGGGTATTGTTGCCAAGGGTGGATGGCTTCTTTCCTTTGTGCCTCCAGATCACCTTCTGGGGAAGCTCAGCAAAAGCAGCAGCAATGTCTTCAGTGATGTCCTCAGGGAGTTTTTCTACCAATGTCCCCAATGTCATCACAATGACACCATGTTCTCCAGAACTCTGTACAAAGTCCTCCAGTTGTTTGGGGAGAGGTTTGGAGGGTTTGCACTGGAATCCTGACATGTAGACGATGTTTGGCATTGTTGGTCGTGGAAACTCAAAGGTGAAGTCGTTTCTCATCAACCAGATGTCGGCTGATTGAAACAGCTCCATGTAATGTACATCTTTGCCAAAGTGATGATGGACAAAGGGTTTGTAGTTTGGATCTGTGATGTACCAAATTTGGAGGCGTGAGAAGAAATAATACAATACATTTTGGACCCTCTGGATGAATGTCATTCTATCAGATAGTTCTGACCCAGGTACCGGCACATAAGACAGTGGAGAAGGTGCAATTGCGAAATGCCCTTCACCCTGAATTGTCCATCTGACGTTAAAAACAAGAGGGAGACCCAAACGGTGACCCAGAAGAACACCTCCACCAGTAGCAGGGTCAGTTAGAACCAGGTCATATTTGGCATCACGGAGACTCTGCATAAGTTGGTTATTTTCAAAAACATCTTCAACCATCTGAAGTACTTTCTTATGCATCTTGTAAAACTCTGTCATGACATCATACTCTAGAGATACCCGAGTCCAGAAGGAAGCACCTTGGCGCCTCATGTTTAGAGTTCTTGTTACAAATAGCTCAACATTTTCTTTCTCAGAACTTGCAGAAGTGTTAATGGTAATGGACTTATAGTGAGGAGAGTCTGGCTTGATGTACCAGGCATCTGATGGTCGCATAACAGTGACTTCATGGCCTCCAGCATGAAGCTCTTCTATGATGATGTTCATGTTGACCCAGTGACTTCCATCCATAGGGAAGACCAAAACTTTCCCTCCATTTAGCATGAATGGCAACACTGCCAAGGTCAGCAGGGTCAGTAGACACATCTCAGAAATAGTTTCTGATGGGAGACATAGAGACATTAGATCGGAACCTCCTAACAAAGGACTTATAATAAAAGTAATCCTTAAAACACAAGAGACAGTGTTCTCTACATTAAGCTAATGGATGTTGATATTGTGCAATAGCCAGCCCCACCCAAACCTCACAACTAGAGACTAGAAATTTTTTTGTGGCTCAACATAAGCCCCAAGGTTATTATTTTACAAACACTAAAGAAACGTCTGACGCCACCACATTTCTAGAAACATGCTCATCGGTTAATTACCAATGATTACAGGTTTAGCATAAAAATGATTAAAATCACATTCATCCTTTCCTGTCCTCTTTCCCTATACAGTGTTACTAATTTACTGAGTGAGGCTTTGGGGTTAAGTTCAACTCATACCCAGATGGTAGATGATCTTGGCAAAGGAAGGTTTTGGGGTCCTTGGTTGGGGTCTTGTCTTTGTAAAAATCCTCTTCTAAATAGAAGCAAAGCAGAACTGGTTGTTGTCCTCCGAAGACCCAGTTCTTCATCACTCAGTGATCTTTGTCCATTCACCAAGTCTGTTGCAGCCACCTTTATACTTTCTCACCCCATGGTGGTGATGAACTACATGACTTCCCGTTCAATGGCTTGCGGCTCTTAGTCATTGCCTCTCTTGAGTCACTAGACACTCCTGGAAAGTACCCAACTTTTTCACAATACTCAGCACCTTTTTCACTACTCCCTTATCACTCACCATCTTGTTTGAACACATAAGAGAAACAATAAACAATAAGACGATTAATAAACAATTTTTATTCCACAATGTATTGTCATAATGCTTGTAGAGCCTTTGAAGCATTATGGGCATGTTAATATTTAAGCAGACTTAAATGTCAGATTTGTGGGAGTTACTTTAAGTTTATATTCAGTTGATTGTAAGAGGCGAACATCACATATAGTATTAAAACCTTAAACTACATAAATTATTTTGGATAAAAAAATTAAACCATTTTCAAGCTATAAAGATATCCACCAGTCTTCATATAAGTACTACTACATGCGGGTTTTTGATTTTGATGGACCTCCGTATATATAAATGGCAACTTGATGAGAATCAAATCAAGTTTAAAATTGACTCAAAGTTGATTATTTCATAGAGAAACCATTTAACATCTTTTTTGCATTCTATATCAAATGCATTAATATTCGGGCAACACTTGTACACTTACACAAATCTGTAAATTTGAGGTGAAGATGTGATGAATGTATAAACACTCATCACATCTCCACCTCAAGATGTGAGGTAACTATAAAGTTACCTGAGTAACTTTATAGTTACTCAGGTCTAACAGTGAAGTCAGCTTAATATGAACATCCCATATAATGTTCCCCAAAACATGAATATGTAGAATTATTAGATGTTGATGGAAATTGTTTAAAAAAAAAACAATTTATCAATCCAATTGATTAATCCCACACTATAAAACAAGTCAACATTTACAGCTTTTATTTGTCTTTTTTGGATTCAGTGGTTAGAAATATTTGGAAACACATTAACAAGGTTTCTGCTTAAAACTGAAAAGCAGTTTTTCCATTTAAAATCAAGATTTTACTTAGTCTTTGCAAAATTTCTGATGTGGCAATTTTATCAATCTTTATACATTTGACTGTATACTCTTTGTATACAGGAGATGAAGGAGAAAACTTTTATAGGGAAAAACAATCATATATTTGTTGAAACTGTCACTATGTCAAGACAGGCATCTTTTCACAGATTATCTGTCTCATGATTAAACAAACTGTTTAAACATGGTGACAGTTTCAACAAATATGGAAGAAACATATTTTTTTATAAACTGCAGCTTAAAGTATACAATGAGTAGATATTATATTTTAGATTTTTGGTTGTTTGGTTAAAGAGCTGCTGTGGAAGGTAGAAAACTTGTCTGCTGCAACAATCTGTATTTAGATATAATATGTGATCAATATTCAATGCCAACAATTTAACACTTGGATGAACACAATGTTATGTTTATCAAAGATTGTTTGCTCTTTTCTAGTTGTTTCATATGTTTTGTCCTGATTTGGACCTTTGAACATGCAGTTCAACAACCTCATCACCAGAGCAAATATTTTGAGTAAGCATGCCCAGAACTAACGATTCAGAGAACAAAAAACTGACTGAAAAGCTTTTTTTGTTGTTGAAGGTTTTCAGAAGGCTGAGGTCGTTTTCCAAGCTTTACATAACTCCCAGATCCTGCGCAGTAATAGTTTCCTGAGTACACAGCAACAATGGTGAAATTCCTCAAGGTCTCAGGGGGTTTACAGTTATTTAGTTACAGACGTGAAATCTCTCAGATTTCACAGCTCTGTGTTTGTGTGCAGGTGTTGCCCAGTAATTAAAACCATGGAAAGGATTACAAAGTCATCTTTTGTGTTAAAAAGGACAAAGTTGGAAAGGATGTATTATTCAGAAGCACAGCTGCTTGTTTTTGCATCAGAATGGGTTAAAATTGTTTCAATTTTCATAAGCGACTTCCGTGAAAAATCATAAAAGCAAAAAACTGTATAAGTTATGCAGAGGTTAAGGTTTAAGAAGCTTCACAGCATGAAGCTGATTTCATTCAGGAATCAGTGCAGAAACATTTCGTGTTCTAACTGAGATGTTCTTTACAGTGAGCTTACGCAACACTCTCATGCTCAATCTTGCTGTTTCATGCAGAAAACATCTGGAAATCACCGATCTGACTGAGTCAGACCACATCTACTCTGAGCTTATTTACAAAGAATCACAAGAAAACACAAAGCATCTGCACTGACGCATCATCTTTCAGGGATTTCTCTCACTTTAATGGAAACACTCACCGGGAGCGATGCAGCCAGCAGATGTTTCTTGAACCAACCTGAACTCGCTGTCTGTGCTTCCAGTCTCCCTCAGAGCGAAGGCTGGACTGACTGCCAGCTCCGACAGGCAGAGGAGGTTGGTGGGTGTCGGGAATGAGCTAACTGGGCTGAAGTTCAGCTTGTGAGAGGTTTACAGCAGCAGGAAGTGCTCTGGTGAATTAAATGTAGTAATGAAACAACATTGACCTGTCGGTGAGGGTTCAGGCGGCGCAAAGTTAGTGGAAAACACCATAAAACAGGGATCAGCGACTCCAGAGTGCTACTGTCCTGCAGCTTTTGAACGCATCCCTGCTCCAAAACACATGAATCAAATGGATAACTGCTGACATGAAAGTATGACATATTAAAGACTTTTCATGCAGGTGTTGGAGCAGAAAAGTTGCAGTTGTTGTGTTTCCACTATAAATGTTTTGTTTATATTCCCCTAATGTAAAAAAAAAAAAAAAACACACAACTTTGCAGTTGCTGTGTTTTTATAAAAAAATAAACTCCAATGAAATCACATGTGAACAAGTTTGTTCAGACAATAAGTCATTAAAAACCATCATCCTCCTACTACTTCCTACCAGTTTCTTCATGGTTCTTCACCATCATCAGGTTGTTGATCATGTGACTCATGCAGTGACTAAAAAAAGTATTTTCATTGCAGTTTTGGAAATGAACTAATTTCGATGCAGCCAAGAAAAGCACCTCATCTTACCACCAAAACCTTTTATCAAAAAACGGGAGTTTTTTTCAAAACTGGCATGTTTGCATTAAGTAAATTTATTTTTGAAAAGCCAAATTGCACAATTATATAGTTAATAGAAATTTAACTGGCAGCACTTGAGAACTGGCGTTACAGATGTCTTCTTCTTTTGTTTCTTCTCTTACGTTTTTCTACTCATTGATTCTCATTGGAGACGACAAACAGTAAATATTTTAACTTCAACTTTTACTCATATTAAAACAATTTCTGGTGGCTGAACTCAGACGATCAAATCTAAACTTTAGCACAAACACGTTTCGTTTCTAAAGGGATTACATATTTGCAGGATTATGACATGAGTTTAATCAGCAAATGTCAGTAAAACATTAACAGTAAAATAAAGTAATTAAATAAGGAAATGAAGTGGTGGAAGTGGAACAGGATTCATAAAAAACTTTTTACTTGTGTGAGATTAAAGACGCAGCAGAACCTCTAAGCATAAATTCAGGTGAAGCTCCGTGTGAAGATGGTTGTCTGGGCCTGTTAAAGATGTTTGTTATCGTAACAGTGGAAAAAAAATCTCTGATCAGCAGTGACTCTTACTGATAAGCAAAGGTGCGGCTATGATAATCATTAATGAATGAGACTGTGTGTGTGTGTGTGTGTGTGTGTGTTACCAAGGCCTAAACAAAAGTCCTCTTTGTCCTACTAAAGAGTGCTGACAGTATTAGTTTTTGTCCGTACTTTAGATGAAACTAAAGGACTTTATGGCTTAATAAGAACAAACATCCGTCTGAAGGAACATTGTCTGCTTCAGACTTAGCTAACTTATTGTGCTGTAAATGTAATCTGTTCTAATAATAAAACAACTCAATCACCAGGATACTAAACATAACTAGAGCTGAAAGTAGTTATGAAAGGCTCCAAAACACCTCCAGTCAATGCAGCTGTGGCCTTAGCATGCCATGATACAGCCATGTTTAATTTGTCTATATATGGTTTTTAAAATGTGAATAATTTTCATTAGTTTGAGATTTTGTACAAAAGAATCTAAGGATCATGTTTTGTATAGGCCATAGACCTATCCTATCCTGCTACAGAAAGCATGATACCTTAAAGGCTATCTTTTCTTCTCCTCCCTCCAGGCTCTCCATCCAGGAGCCTCAGTTGTATTCAGGCCCCCAGTGTCACATCGTCTCCATCCCTATCCAACCCGTCAGACTCCACCCTGCTGAGACAGCGGCTCCACGTTCCCCGCTCTGACCCGCAGCAGGACTCGGCCTCCTCCGATAGACACGGCTACTCGGAGCCGCAGCCTCAGAGCTACGTGGAGCGGCTGCAGGCCGAGGAGGCTCCGCCCCCTGCCGACCTCCTGGATTCGGAGGATGGGGTCGTGTACTTCTCTCCGGTAGTGGAGATGGCTTCCTGCTTTAGACCTGGCAGGTACCACTCAGCGCTGATGCCGCAGGAGAACAAGCCCCTGGAGGTGGGCATCCTGCGCAGGGTGAAGGAGCTGCTGGCTGAGGTCGACCCCAGAACGGCGGCCAGACACATCACCAGGACCGACTGCACGGTACCGCTGACGCCACGCTACCCAATGGCCATGAACTAACAACGATGTTTCATTTTTACCTGGGCTGCTTTCTCACAGGTCATTTATACTGGTAACTAAAGGCAACACAAACTGTGAGAAGGGTTTATGGCCCCAAAGTGCAGAATTATCAAGCATGTCTCTCATCAGTTATATTCTTTGCTATGTTATGTTTCTAGTATTTTTATGCATTTCTGTGATCCGACATGTTTTCGGTTTCTAGGTGGCGAGAATTTTGGAGGTGACTCCAGAGATGAAACGAAAAATGGGAGTGAATTCCGGAATGGAGCTTCTGACGCTGCCGCATGGACAGCAGCTGAGACTGGACCTGCTGGAGAGGTGAGCATCCAACCAGGCATCCAACCAGACATCAAACCAGACATCCAAACAGACATCCAACCAGACATCCAATCAGACATCCAAACAAACATCCAAACAAACATCCAAACAAACATCCAATCAGACATCCAAACAAACATCCAAACAAACATCCAACCAGACATCCAACCAGACATCCAACCACGTATCCAACCAGACATCCAAACAGACAACCAACCAGACATCCAAACAGACATCCAACCACGTATCCAACCAGACATCCAAACAGACATCCAAACAGACAACCAACCAGACATCCAACCAGACATCCAATCAGACATCCAAACAAACATCCAACCAGACATCCAACCAGACATCCAACCACGTATCCAACCAGACATCCAAACAGACAACCAACCAGACATCCAACCAGACATCCAAACAGACATCCAAACAGACAACCAACCAGACATCCAACCAGACATCCAAACAGACATCCAAACAGACAACCAACCAGACATCCAACCAGACATCCAAACAGACATCCAAACAGACAACCAACCAGACATCCAACCAGACATCCAACCAGACATCCAAACAGACAACCAAACAGACATCCAACCAGACATCCAACCAGACATCCAACCAGACATCCAAACAGACATCCAAACAGACATCCAACCAGACATCCAAACAGACATCCAACCAGACATCCAACCAGACATCCAACCACGTATCCAAACAGACAAACAACCAGACATCCAACCAGACATCCAAACAGACATCCAAACAAACATCCAACCAGACATCCAACCAGACATCCAAACAAACATCCAACCACGTATCCAACCAGACATCCAAACAGACATCCAACCAGACATCCAACCAGACATCCAGCCAGGCATCCAACCAGACATCCAACCAGACATCCAAACAGACATCCAAACAGACATCCAACCAGACATCCAACCAGACATCCAACCTGGCATCCAACCTGGCATCCAGCCAGGCATCCAACCAGTCATCCAACCAGACATCCAACCAGACATCCAACCAGACATCCAACCAGACATCCAACCAGACATCCAACCAGGTATCCAACCAGACATCCAACCAGACATCCAAACAGACATCCAACCAGACATCCAACCAGACATCCAAACAGACATCCAACCAGTCATCCAACCAGACATCCAACCAGGCATCCAAACAGACATCCAAACAGACATCCAACCAGACATCCAACCAGGCATCCAACCAGGCATCCAACCAGACATCCAACCAGGTATCCAACCAGGCATCCAACCAGACATCCAACCAGACATCCAACCAGACATCCAAACAGACATCCAAACAGACATCCAACCAGGCATCCAACCAGGCATCCAACCAGACATCCAACCAGGTATCCAACCAGGCATCCAAACAGACATCCAACCAGACATCCAACCAGGTATCCAACCAGGCATCCAACCAGACATCCAAACAGACATCCAACCAGACATCCAACCAGACATCCAAACAGACATCCAACCAGACATCCAACCAGACATCCAACCAGACATCCAACCAGACATCCAAACAGACATCCAACCAGACATCCAACCAGGTATCCAACCAGGCATCCAACCAGACATCCAACCAGGTATCCAACCAGACAACCAACCAGACATCCAACCAAACATCCAACCAGGTATCCAAACAGACAACCAACCAGAATCCAACTAGACATCCAACAAGCCTAACAGACATCCAAACAAACGTCCAACCAGACATCCGTCCAGTCGTCCATTTTGATCAATATTGCTATTGTGGGTTTAAAAAACTTAAAAACCTTCTAAATCCTAAAACTTTTTATACTTTGTTTTTCCATATTTGAGAATTATGAAGAATCCAGAGGAATAAAGATGTTCCTTTGCATAACTGTTTCAGTTACTTCCCAGTTCTGATGAGATGTTGCTGCAGGTTTCAGACCATGGCCACCATGTTGGCCGTCAACGTGTTGGGATGCACGGGAACGACAGAGGAGCGGGCCGCCCTGCTGCATAAAGTCATCCAGATCGCAGCCGAGCTGAAGACAACCACAGGCGACATGTTCGGCTTCGCCGCCGTCATGAGAGCGCTGGAGCTGCCACAGGTAAGAGGAACGGGCCGGATCGGCATTAACGCTAACCTTTACTGATGGATAGTTGGGATGGATGGAGTTGTGGAGTGTTTACCTCTTAGACACAGACAATAAAACACAACGAGCAACACTGAACTCTCACCTTGTTATCTCTGGCTGTAAAGATGCAAAGATTACTGTTATAATTAAACTATCTGCTGTTATTTATGTCAAAGTTGGAGCTTTAGTTTGGAAAGTCAGACAATGGTGTGAAAGGTGCCACATGTGAGCCTTAGTTTTACTCTTTATTGCCTTAAAATGAAGATACATTTTAAAACAAAACGCAGCATCTTTGTAGCTAAAGGATCAGGAACAGAGGAGAGCAGAAGGTGATAAATTTCCCACCATGAATCCATCAAACTGCTGCTTTTTTCCTGTCTGAGGTCAAATTCACTCAGCAACCCAAATCTCTTCTTTTTTTTATTTTTATGCAAAATAATTTGGATTTGTGCCGTTACATTATTTGGAACTAAGTCATATCCGGTAGTTTTCAAAGCATCTGCAGTCTGAACGCTGATGTCACATTTTACATCACATCCCAACCCCAGCACTCCTGGTCCGACTCCACATCCAATCAGACTTCTCTACAGAAGCTGCAGTCAACGACCCGTTGCCGTTAGCTGGGTTTTCTTTTTATCAGCTTCCTTCATCTGGTGACGATTCTGTCGCCTCTGAATAACTTTAAAATGTATCCTTAGACAGCGGCAGCCATTTTTACTTCCATAAACAGAGCGCAGCTGGGGGAAATCTATTAGTGTCGTAAACTGTTCACACAGAAATCTGATTTCAGTCGCATTTAATTTGTAGAATGAACAACCACGTAAAAAAATTGGATTTCCACAAAAAATCTAAATTGAGTTATATAACCATCTTTTACTGTTTGTGTGGTTTTTGACATTCCTTCGTTCCTCAGGTGTCTCGTCTAGAGCAGACATGGACGACGTTACGGCAGCGACACACAGAGGGCGCCATTCTGTACGAGAAAACGCTGCGACCATTTCTGAGGAGCCTGAATGATGGACAAGGTAAAACACATATATA
>CAEFZY010059709.1:0-16864 GCA_903066815.1 Brachyrhaphis roseni | reverse complement strand
ACAAAATGCGCATCTCCCTCCATTGTTTACATTTCTGTCGCATAGAGACGTCGGTCACTGGACAAGACGCGTAGAGGAAATACAATTAAATAACAAAAGAAGGTAGTAACGCAAAGTGATTTTGATAAGTAACTGTAGTCTGACTACTGGATTTGAAATAGCAACGCATTAGATTACTCGTTACTGAAAAAAGTTACTGACATCACTGTATATAAGCCGCTCTCGGTTTTCCACAAGGACCCAGCAGAGGGCTACATCCTGATAAAGCTGCTGGATTTAATGACTCAGCCCTCTGTCTCCAACTCCGAACCAGCGGCTCTATTTCCCTCCTATACTGCCAGATCGACAGCCCTCAACTTAAAAGCTGCATCATATGAGTTTGAAGAAATTTCTCCGTCGTGCCTGCTCCTAGCACATGCTAGCAGCAGGCCGAAAATTAGCACTTTCTTCTTTGATTTCCAATTTTGACTTCCAATGATTCACTTCCTGCTAAAGCGCCCCCTGGCGGTTGAAGAAAAATACACAGAAAAGCTGCACCGGAAAAAAGTAGCGGCTTATGGTATATTAAAATACACTCCGGTATTGTTCAGGGGGCCGGACCAAATGTGGAGGCGGGCCGTAGTTCGGGGACCACTGCTCTGCAGGATCAATTTAACATGATCCTGCGGGGAATTTAGTGCGTGCAGTATTCAACGGCTGTCATAGTTGTTCATCGCGTGGTTTCTTTCTTAATATTTTAATTCATACTAAATATGTCGAGCAAAAAAAGAATAAAATGAACAGACTTTGCTGTGAAGATGCACTTGCCAAGGTGAAGCCACGCCTATCTGAACTGGTCTACAAATACAACAGCAGAAGTCACACTGATTTGAAGGTATGTAATTTGTGCAATGCTTTATTCTGGCCCCCAAAAAGTATTTTGTGGATTCAAAATGACAAAAAAAATAAAATAAAATAAATTAAAAAAAAAAAAAAAAAATTAAGTTATTTAAAAAAATTAAATTCTTCAAAAAAATCTAAATTTATTTTTAATTAGTAAAATAGTAAAAATATATATTTTTGGGGGCTGAAATTCTTTTATGGGGCCGAAATATTTTTTGGGGGCCAGAATAAAGTAATACTGTAATTTGCTGTGAGTTCATGGTTTTGTTCTTTAAGCAAGGTGACGTTCATGTACGGCTCATTTTGTGCACCAGCAAAAAAACATATACCTATGTCTTTAATTTGGAAAAAAAAAAAAAGTATTTTATTTATCACTAAAGAAGGGTTCGGTGTATGTGCATATGAAACTGATGGGTTCGGTACCTCAAAAAAGGTTAAGAACCACTGTTCTAAGATCTTTAAGGATGGGCCAGGTGCTGCCCATAGCAATACAAAATTTCCTGTTTTAACTAATTATTCAGCACTAAGTAGTTGTGCATAATCGTACTGGGGCAGTATGGTTCATTCTTCGTTTTTAACGTTATATTTCAATACACTCTGGTTTGCTTCAGTCAAGAGAAACAAAAAAAGTGGCAAGTACAGAAATGACTGGACATTTGGTTTGATATTTTTTTTAATTGATGGATGGACATCAATGTCAAAAGAGTTAAAGCTAATGTTCTTAGGAGTGTGTGTATGTGGGTGTGTGTGGGTGTGTGTGTGTGTGTGTGTGTGTGTGTGTGCGAGCATGGTAGTGTGTGTTGACAGTTGGAGATTTGCACAAGTGTTTCGAGACTGTGGCACTCATGCACCAAAATTTTTCCACTACCTTCCCAAAACTTAATTAATTGCAACACGGGGTTCAAAGGGGCAACCAAATAGGTGGTGAATACAACTTAATTTCTCAATAATGTGTGTACAAAAAGTCTATCCGACGTTTACAGAAAATACACCAAAAGAAGACTCCAAGAAACAGACCATCAGAGGACTAAATGCCTACAGGTTAATTGCCCTGACGTCTGTGGTCATGAAAACATTTGATTGCCTAGTGCTGAAACATTTGAAAGACAGCACAGGCACCCTAGAATTTGATTTTCTGGTCAACAGGTCGCCAGAGGATGCAGTCAACTCGGGTCTACGCTTCATCCACTTAGACCATCGAAGGGCATACATCAGAATCCTGTCAGTAGACGTCAGCTCTGCCTTCAACAACATCAATCCAGACATTCTCCTCCAGGAGATAATCTAGTTCACTGTGCCAGTCTCCACCTGCCAGTGGATCACCAACTTCCTCCCTGATTGGCAGCATCTCCTGCCCAAAAATCATCAACACCCTGTGGGAGCGCATTCTCTCCACACTCCATTTTGCCTGGTATAAAAATGACTAATCATCACTGGTCTGATCCAGGACAGTGATTGAGTATGCATCCAGTCAGGAGATGAATCAGATTAACTGCTGTTGCAGTCAGAGCCACCTGCAGCTAAACTTGCTAAAGTCAGTGCGAATGATGGCAGAGCCTCACCTATCATTGTAGATAAATAATATATAATAAGATAATTTATATTGCTATTTTCACCCTGTGGTTTGAACTATAAAGTATTTTTTCATTGCGTTTAACCAATTTTGGCGAGCTGAGCCTCACCTTGGATTGTGCAACCTCTTGCTAACTGCCATTCAATGGGAGCGTGTTCTTCGTGTCTGCATGTCACTAATAAAATGGTTAAAAAAACATTTAATATATGAACTGATTTTCCATAATTTAGCTCATTTATATAATGTACAGTGTTTTTTGTCACCAACTGTGTGTGTGAAACGTGTTTTGTGTTCTAATGAGGAGGAGTAAGTAACAGCGAGCTAGCTATACAGTAAAAAAGTACAGTGATATATTTATTGTCTTCTCCTCTCTTCCGATGTGAACATGGATGACTACATTTCTATACTTAAAACCGTTTTCTAAGTGGATTTTCAATTGAAGCATGAAATAATAACTAAAGGAAGATCAACACCGGAGCTGAAGGTTTGCTTCACACTTACAGACAGAAGGGTACCCCCTCTTTTCAAACAAAAAGAAAAGACAGGCTTTGTGGATGTCCTGCTAAAAACTGCCTTTTCTGCTTTCTCTGCCATCTTTTCTAAACTTGTGGCACTATGTGGATTTAGATGGGATTTTGTAACTTAAATAATTTGCTAAGAAGCCCGACCAAACACGAGCGATCTACCACTCGTATTCAAAGCCAGATCGCACTAAATTTTTGTGCACAATGAGTGACACATGGACTTTATTTATAAGATAAGACAGCAATAAAAAAGTTTTGTTTAGTTTTCTAATGAAATGTGCGTTTTGTGAGCTACAATGTGTATGAGTAAAGAACACAGAAAAGAAAAAACCCACAAACTGGATTAGCTCAAGCAGCGATAGCTAATCTACGTCAGCGGTCACTTATTAATAATCGCAAAATAAGCATTAAGCCTAAAACCATAGCATTGCAACAGACTGAATGTTCAGTTTTTTGTATGGGAAATATTTGAGTGTATTGCAACTGACAACAAAGTGCCGTTGTTGTCAGTTACTATGGCAAAAAGTCTGTAGCTTGGCCAATACAAAGGGCAAGAAAGAAGTGGTTTTGAGTTGTACTTCAATGGTTTTTCCCTTTGCTGTGGAACATAGCACTAAATTAATAATACCTACATTAAGAAACCTAAGTTTCTTTGAGTTAATGGAATTATTCTACCGCGTCAGCGCGGCTATGGATGGCATGTAAAAGAATAGTCTTTTTGCCCTACAGCGTTGTCCGTATCCGCAAAATTTCCGTATGTAAATAACATCATGCAGGTGGTCTATATTTGTAAATCTGATTATAATTAAGTCAGTGCCTCACCAGCTATGAACCTCACTGCACATCACTGCTTTGAATCAGCCACAAAATAGGGACATATCCAAACTACAACAAACAATTAGGTCTGACAATCATCAGGATTGACGTCCCATTCATTTATGTCTAGGACCAGCAAAACGACCTAACATATCCTGGTCACAGGGTAGAGTTTTACCCTAGAGTTGGTGATACAGAGTACGAAGAACAAAAACTCCAACCTAAGAATAGTTTCTATCTGGTGCACACAGTTAGCTACACAGCTGAAAACAAATAAGCACATTTGGACTAGCACAGTAGGACTTTCACTCTTATGTGTATGTGCATGTATGTATACATTTATGTTAGCATAAAAACACAAACACATAGCTGTATGTGCAACAAACTGTTGCACACATTTAAATACCGTTTGTCATTCCCCCATCATAACTAAGCTTATTATGTACTCATAAGAGATAAAATTATTTATGTTTTAGTTAATATTTTAACTTATAAAATGATTTTATATGATTAAATAGTTTGGACTTCAGAATGTCAACTTCACAATTCATTTATTTAGCAATCTTACTATCAGATTATATAGCAAATTATTTCAGCTGCAGTTATGGTAAGAGAAATTGCAGACTCTGTAGCTTTACCATGGTGAAAAGTTAGTATTCTACTCTATTTGGCACGGAAGTAGAGTGGTTTAGTTCATATCTTGGTGTAAAATGCTACACAAAACAAAACTGGCAGGAAACAAGAAGTGGAAAATAAATTACTTTCACAAGTTATGTTGTAAATGGTCCAAAGACAGTCAGCTTGCTCAGGCACCAGGGACAAAGCAGGAAATTAAAGAGAATTGCTTGTGGTTTACAGCTAATAAACAATGAAACACTCTGCCATTTCATTTTAATCATCTGCAATCTCATCTATTTGTAATCTTAAAGTAATTGAAACCATGTTGTAAAGCACTCTATAAAAGCTCCAGCTAATAAGTGATACAAGTTTCAAAATTAAAGGAGCAGGAAAACTGTCTTTAAGCCAACTTGGGACATGTTTACAGAGAACAAGAGTGAGAACAGTGTGTTACAGCTAGCACTAAAGCTAAGCAGCCACGGTGCAGCAAGGTAAATAGTCTTCCACAGAGAGGCATTTACATTATGGCGATCTATGGCGTTTACTTTGGTTGTTAAAAAATGGTCATACATAAAAGATGAATACCTAGAAATCCCAGATCTATGGAGAACTCCACAAAACTATGTTCCTTTAAGTGGCTTCAGACAGTTAATGATTTGCAGATTAATTCAAACCTACTTGTCTGCTAATTTGTGCTGCTAGGAGCCGGCTACGGGGAATGCTAACGTGGTTAACACTAGTGTAACGGGTATTGGATATACAGATTAAATTCTTGCTAAAATATATTACACAATTGTCCTATGATGGCTGGTCTTTAGCGCCCCCTACTCATTGCCTATAAATACGAGGGGAAACCAGAAATTCCACACAGTTTGTTCAGTCCTCTGCTTTGGTAAGCCATCAATCCGGTTCTCTTCTGAGTAGTGTTGGTGGTTCTGTTCAAAGGCTAACTTGGAGTTTTGTTACAGTACACAGAGTGACTAGTGGAAGAGTAGGGAAGCTCACTGCGCTATTAGTGAGTTGTTGACCACTCATTTCAGTTCCAGTAAATGGCATAAAATCCAACCAACTGGCCTCCGCGTGTGCATGACAGGATGTGTATGGAGCTGTCACACTAGAAATGCGCGATATAAGTGGTATGGAGTTGTAATGATTGAAATTTGGCCTACAATCTACCAGCCAACAGCGGTAATGCATGTTGAGGTAATCAGCTGGTGTCAAAACAGAGCAAGCAGGAAGCAGCTTGGCATAGAACACTAGAAGAGCTCATTAATGAGGCCGGTGCAAAAAATATTAATAATCCAGACCTGGTTCGGGTTTAACCTCCCGTGGTCTTAGTGTGATGGGTCAGAGCGGGGAAGCAAAGGGTAAAAACGCATGTTAGAACGCAGCAACCCCCGCTTTAATGTGCGTGGGGTAAAGCTTGCTGAGTACAATGGAACAAGTCTTTTAATCCTCCAGTGGAATTAGCGCGATACTCAGGAGGAATTTGACAAATGAGGATGATTAGGCCTGTCACAATAACAAATTTTGCTGCGCGATTGTCTCAAAAATTATTGCGATAAATGATAATATTGTTTGAAGACCTTTTTACACTGATTTAATGGAAATTACATTATAATGCGTAAATTTCTGATTTAAATTCAGATTATTTTGAAAAATTTAAGCATCTTTTAATAATTCCTTCCATTATGTTGTCTCTGACTTACTAACTGTTTAGCACAGTTCCCAAAGTGTGGGTCGCGCCTCCTCTAGGGGGCGGGCGGGAAGCGAATAGAGGAATAAAAAAAGAAAAGAAAAAATAAAAGTTCCACAAAAGTGTTTCACTGTAAAGACGGTTTGTAGTGTGTTTTGTTGCAATCTGAAGTGTGAAATAAACTTTTGAAAACAAAACGTGCATAGATTTTTGTCTGGTTGAACGATATGTGTGTTCCTTTTCTTTTTTTGTGGAGGGCAGGGGGTTTACTGTAATCTATGGGGGGCCCAGAAAATCTTTGGGAACCACTGGTTTAGCAGGTGTTAATGTTTTTATAGAGCAGTCCCCTCCACAGTGCTTGATATGAAGAATATGTTACACTGTTGCATGTTTTGAGTTGAGTTACTGCAGATGAAGGTTCTCAAATTGTTGTTCCACCACCTCCCCTGCCCAACTGTCAGACTGGATCACATGTCCACTGTCTCAAACGTCTATTGTTTGGAAAACCTCTCAACACTCGGCCCATTATTCTTTTACTGCACAGAAACTTTCCCAGAGCTGGATTCACTGCTGCTTGAGTCCTGTTGATGGAGACAAAGCTGTCCACACACTCCATAGATGATTTTTTTTTAGATTGGATCAAATTGCTATTTGCCTCTGACCTGAAAAAGAAAGAGGAGATGAGTGAGGCACCTCCAAACAGAGAGCACCTTTGTTGCTGAGCAACATAAATCTGTAAACAGACTAGAGGAGCACTATTGATAGGCAGTAATAGGTGGCATGACGGTATTAGATCATGAAGGCTTAGAACATGCTGACGATCTGTCAAAGCAGAGAAGTGGTAGGACCGTCAATTAGGCACAGTCAGTCGATTACAGTTCCATAACTCTTGCTCAGATTATTAGTTTAATACAGAAACTGTTGGCTTGAGTCTCACACAGTAGATCCCCACACACACGTCACGGATGACAGTGACCTGGTATTTGAAGGTTAGAAGCTTGGAAGCACAAATGAGAAACAGATATGGATTTATCACGACTGAAAATCATCCCAAAATTTATCGATGAAATCACCATCGCAAGCTTTTCTTTAACTGCAAATTAGTCAAGTTCTGCTATTTACCTTTTAAATTAAAATACACTTTGAGTTAAACAACAATTTGAGAAATCATGTCCCTTCGGCAATGTCATATGTTTATTAACATTTGAGAAAAACTGACAAAACTGTGCAAACTGAGAAAGATGTATTCAGAAATAGTGTTTTGATTTTTTAGGAGCTACTAGCAAATACAAGAAATACATAATGCAACATTCTCTCTCTCATACTTTCATACATTCTAGCATACTGCAAAAGACCAACAGAATTGCTACAAGTAGTCTATTAGCAGCACTGCCTAGTACAGGAGTCTGCTATCTGCTGCTCCAGGTCAAATAGGGAAAAAAATTACTCTTTAAGTGGAAAAGGTTGCTGATCCCTGGCCTAGAACATGAAATACAAATGCAGTAATTACAGTATCCCTCTTCATCCAATTTGCTGATTAATTACAAACAGACTTTTTGGAGCGTTGTGAAAGCTCCAAAAAGTTTGTCAGCAGTGAGCGTATATGATAACTTTGCTTCTATCAGCTGCTGAACTTTGCTTCAAGAGGCAGCTGCCTCTTGCCAACATGGCCATTCTGTCAATGTTTAGAAACAGGGCCCACCATGAATGCTTTCATGTTACAGATGAATAAGTTTGTTGGTGTCTACTGTTCCATGGGCAACATGTGTATACATCAGGCCATGTGGCAGCCTGTAAACATGGACATGTTTGCCAGTTTTCCATGATGCGGTGAGTTGTCTCAGAGGAAGTCAATTTTAGTTCCATTGATGTCAAACAGATGGCTGAAGAATAGCAGAACATTTCTAAACATGAAGTTGTTTGCTCATACACCAGAGGCTCAGAGCAGCAAGGTGAACCAAACAGATAAAAGCTGTCTGTCAAAGTGTCCATAACGTAGGGTGAAAGTCAGAACTTGGAATGCAGACATCTGTTACAGTTATCAAATCACAATTATAATTACAACTATTTTAAACTGTATATCCCTATTACCCTAAATGTAGCTGTGCTTGAACTATATGGCAAAGGCACATGAAGTATATATAAAAAAGGCAATCTTAAGATATTACGAAATATCTATTAGGATATTCATTGACATTTCTAAAGAACCCCCAATTAAATCAGTTTTGACAAAAAAAAAAAAAGACTTATTTTTAGGAAGATGATACTTCACGCACGGAAACAGATTCCACATCACACATTAATAAACCATGATATATTTGCTACATTTTTAAAAAATGTCAATGGATCTAAGGGTCTACAAGTCAAGTTTTATTTTTGAATGTGGCTTCCATGTTTTGTATGCAGTAATCAGTTCATCTTAGAGAAATCAATGAGTTTAAGAGATTGGTCAAAACAGACTTAACCAAATGAACACCACAAAAAGGTGGTGTTCATTTGATGAATAATAACTGTAACTTTATGCTATATTGTACGCAAATTGTGTGCAGCAAATTTATACAGAAAACATAATGGGGACCACATGTTTGAGAGATCAAACATGTCTCAAAAAAGTTTGAATTATCATGTTTGACAAGATGCACATTATACTATATAGTTCATGGGAAGAGTAAGCTTATTAGGCTGACATTTCTAAATGTCTTTACCTAAGTATGGTTTCAAAAGGAGATGCATTCAACCACTTCTGTTAACCTTGGTAACTTTTCCAAATGTGTCCGTTTTTCTTTCTGTATCAGCATTGGACCAGGTCTAACAGTTTGTTGTGGCTCTCGGGGGTGCATGAGGGTTGTGTGAGAAAATGATGTTAACATTTGCAGCACATACCATAACTGAGCCTCTGCATCAAAACAGTGCACACACTTTGTAAAATGCTGAGCTTAGCAGTGTTGCAAGGGGACAGTCGATATGTTAGCCAGCACCAACACAGAGGGCGCAGGACGCAACCATTATGAAGGTCACTGCAGTTATGTTACATAGGGTGAAAATATTATTGCAAGGATTAGAGCATTTTAATATATCAGTTTTCAAAAGATATTTTAAAGCACAGTAAAGAAATTATGTAACCTTCATTTATAAAAGAGTAGTATAGCTGTTGTAAAAGAGTATTTTAGTAATCAAGTATTTAAGGGCTGAAACGATTCCTCTAGTGATTCTAGTACCTCGATTCATGATAATATCTGGATCTTAGTTGTTTTTCGGGGGACCTATAAGCCCCCTTAAAATGACTGGTGCAATGCCTGGAGTACGGGAGTCTTTTCTCCTCCCGGACATGCTGCCTAGTGGCCATTGTTCAGAGCGAACAGCAGGGAAGAACGCTGCAGGTGAATTTATACAGGTGAGAGGATAGACTGTATACTGTGGGCAGCTGCACATTAGATGATTAACGTAAGTGTAGCTTTACGAACAAACAGGAAAATTTATTTCATATCATCCCAGTCTCAACATGCCTGTACATGGCTGGTAGATATGTTTCTGTGTGTAATGAACAAAGGTGTTAAATCCTGTTGCTAACATAAACACAAAAGCTATAAATGTCTGGGCAAGGTGAGAGTTCATCTATTAAATTGACTGAAGATGTATGCATAAACAAAAAGATGGAGCATAGACACTTTTTATAAGTGTATTTGTGAACCTATTATTGAATTGAATATAATTTCAGATTTTTGTATAACTTTTCTTCAGGTTAACTTGAAAAGTGAGCTATTATTGTTATGAGTTAATTTCCTAAACTACAGAAAAGTTAGGGAAGCTCAACTGTGAAAAATTGAACTGATGTTGATATGTGATGTAATACTGCTGTTATGTTGGATTTACCAATTTTTTACTATTTTTTTTTCCCATTACTCGATTAATCGTAAGAATAATCGATAGATTACTCGATTACTAAAATATTTGTTTACAACAGCCCTAAAGTATTTTAGCAATTATTCTACAATTAATTGAGTAATAAAAAATTGAAAATAAAATACTGGTAACTCTAACAGCAGTGTTACTATTGAATAACATCAGTCCAATTTTTCACATTTGTGCATCCCTAACAATTATTTTTCTATAGTTTAGAAACTTAATCTGTAACAATAATAGCTCACTTTCTAAGGTAACTTGTTAGAGAAGTTATATAAAAATCTGAAATTATATTCAATTTAATAATAAAGAGGCAGGGTCACAAACACACTTATAAAGAGTGTCTATAATCCAGCTTTTAGTTTATATATTCATCTTCAGCCAATTTCATAGATGAACCCTATTTATAGCTATAAATGACATAAAAGCCATTTATAGCTTCTATGTCCATGTTAGTGACAGGATTTGACACCTTCATTCATCCCACACAGAAACACATCTACCTGCTATATACCGTGAGAATGCGCTCTGCCAGCCATTTGTTGAGACAGAGATGAAACAAAATTTATTTTCCAGTTTGTCCGTAAAGCTACATTTGCGTTAAAAATAAACTACAGAATAGCTGCCCAGTGTTCAGTCTATCTGCTCACCTGTATAAACACACTTGCAGCGCTCTTCGCCACCACCAGGAAGCAGCTCCGGGATGAGAAAGGCTGCTGTACTCCAGGCAGGGCTGGGGGATATGTGAAAAATCTAATATCGTGATATGTTTTTGCTATATCACGATACACAATATATATCACGATATTCTTAAATGAGCTCGTGTTATTTTAAACTATAGATCCCTTGCAGCATGATGTCACCCACGCATGTTCCTGCCCCATTTCCCTGCTAAACTTAAATGTAAGCTCATATAAAAAGGGATTCAGTATTTTTTGCTATGAACTGTCTACACTATGACTGGATAACAAGGTGAGAAATAAGTTTTAACTAAGAAAAAAATAGTAAGGGAGACGGAAGTAGGTCCATTATGCTTGACTTTGACAAACTTAATAAAAACATGTGCTGTGGAATAAGGTGTATTTTGGACAGATCATCAGTAAAGCAGGTGTTTAAATTAGCTAATCAACCACCGCTGTGTTAGAGTGGCTAATAGCAGTGGTGGCTAATCTACCACAGTGATCACTTATTAATAAAAGCAAAATACACATCAAGCCTAAAAACCCAAAACTGTAACGAACTGAATGTTCTGTTCTATGTGGGGGTTATGTTTGAGTGGTTTTTGGTGCTGAATCCTGATACATAAAGTTGCATTGTTGTCAGTTGATATGGCAACGAGTCTGCGTGTATCGTAAAGCCGACACAAGCGAGGAAAAAGGGGCTCTGACTTGGTTGGAGTTCATGCAAACCACAGCACCTCACATGAATGCGCACCCGCTTTCAGAACATTATTCAGAGTGGCGGCACGCATGTTCCCTGGACAGGTGGATGGGTGAGCTAATAACCAGGGGTTGCACGCTGCAGTTTGGAGGCAGGCCTCCGCCTTTCAAGGGGATCGTGGAGACATTTCTACCATCTCTGGAGCAGAATGCCGCTCTCAGGTCAGAGCTTCAGAAACTGGTGGAGAAAGATGCAATTTCCACGGTTCCCCAAGGAGCACTAAATGAATCGTACCTATGTCTCCAGGTGTCATTTTAACGGACTAGTTCTCCTATTTGAACAACAATTTATGCTCAATAGTTGTGATATAGCCATTTTAACTATCGTAAATTAAAAATATTGCGATACATCGAGTATACTCGATACATCGCCCAGCCCTACTCCAGGCATTGCGCCAGTCAGTTTAAGGATGCTTATTGATCCCCCAAAAAATGACAAAAACCCAAGACGCATTCAGTTCAGTGTCTATGAGATGATATTCAGATAAGATTTTTTTACTGACTGATTTTAGTTGCCTCTGCGACCTAGAAATTATAGAGCTTTGGAACTGAAGTCACTGCGTGTGACGTTTACGTCTCGTACAGTCGCTCGGCGCCATCTTTTGGGGCCAGAGACCAAAACAAACTTTATTTTGGAGTTTTCATTGCGTTACCGACCGCAGTGAAGTTGTTTTCAAGTTGGATATTGGATATCTGCGCCCCGCGCAGTAAGGGGCGTTTAGCTCAAGGTTGATCCGATTTATGAAAGCTAATTCTGGCCAGCTGTTCTCTCCGCTCCCTCCTCAAGAGCTCAGAGGTTCACTTGGGTCCCGTCAATTTCCGAACCAAACACTCCTGTAAATAAATGCCTTACCTTGTGACCAACCGATACAAAAAAGTGGTAATTCATGCTATTACACGAGGCACACTATCCTCTATTAAAATTTTAAGTCATATTCAATATTTTTAATAATTTTAATATTAAATATGTTTTCTTCAATAACTTCCAAATCGTGTGCCCCATTAACTCAAAATCAGTGTGAAATTGTTCTACTGGACTGTATAAATGAAGCACACTCATCTTTATTACATTTTGACCCCTTTTTTATTTTTTTTTTACTAATTTTATATTTAAAAAATGTTCAGAAAATGTATTACCTCGCATCATCATCACATTTGTTACCTGTAATGTTCAATTACATAAAATTCTAGGATCTATTTCATTACATGTTCACTTCTTACCTGAAATATGTTAAATACAACAAATATTTACTTAAAGAGTGATCTATTTCATAACATTTACTTGTCACCTTAATTGTTTACTCTTAATTGTTTATTACACATTAAATGTTTAAAGATGGGCTCTTTCATCTCGTTTGCTTGTTACATTAAATTTTTACTGCAAAATGTCTGATTATATAATTGTTTACTTTAATCACATAAAATGTTTATTTAAAAATATAATATTTCATTACATGTATGTTTATTACCTGAAACATTTTAGATACCAAATTTTTACTTAAAATGTGATTCATTTCATCACCTGTTTACATGCAACTTGAAGTTCTTGAATCAAACATTTCATGAATGTTTACCACATTAAATTATTAAATGAGACTGCTGAAACTGTACACATATTTCAACACAAATGGTTCATGTTCCTCTTCAGAGTGTGCAGCCTTGCTGAGCTCCTCTTCTGAAGTTTCCTCCTCAGCCTCTCCAACTTGCTCCTCTTCTATAGCCTCTGCTACTGTGTTTTATTTACCTCTTTTGGGGTAAATAATGAAAACACAGTCTCTGTAACTTGCTCCCCCACTTGTTGATACACCATGGTCTTGCTGTATTGCCTCTTTAATTGACGCACATGTCGGTCCGATGTTGTGGCGTTTACCTCGCAGTGACCCATATTCACCGTTGAAACCCAGTCTGGATTGCGCTAATCCATTTCATACATCGGTTTGCTTTGAAGAGGACATATCAGAACATACATCAGTATTAATACTGCAAATTTGATAACACTAGTAAAATAGTTTAGTTCACAATAATGGAATAACCTCAGTGTCCACTGACAAAATTCGGACTATGCTACATAAAAATATAAGCCCGACCTAAACAAGGTTGACCCACTTAAATTAACTCAACGTAACTGAACATGAGTACAGAAGGACAAAATCATAGCAAAACATTATGACACAACCCCAACAAAGCAAATTTAGACACTCACCAGAATGGACATGTCTGGAGCAAACTTATAGATATCTTGGGATGTTGGAGAACGTAATATCAGGACATCTCACCGCTGATACCCAGGCCATTCGTCTCCTTTTGTTAGCTCCGATAGCTTACCCCCCTCGTATTGTTTACAGGCAGAAAATCAGTGAAACAAAAGTCCGTTTTCCATCTTTTTACCATTTCGGTCGTGTGTTCGGACATTATATCTAATAACGCAGCAGTTCGAACCATTGCTTAACAATTTTAAGTAACTTAGATTCAAAAATTCAAAATATCTGTGAGACAGTCATTTTGTCGGTTATGTGTATGGGCATACAAGATGGCCCTCATGTCCCTACGTCTAGAGCAGAGATATCACATTCCAAAGCTCTATAGACTTGTGTACATAAGCAGTCTATAATGTCTGGGTGTGAATTACAACCTGTTAAATGACTGGCTGGTTTAATTTTTTTTCGCCCTTTATAAAGAAAAAAAAATTTGAAAAAAAAAAAAAAAAAAACACAAAAATGCAGAAAATATTCCATTAACACAACCCCTGATAGCGTTCTCCTCCCTATGTTTTTTCCCCAACGTTGGTGGCGGTCCGCTCGGAGTAACTGAAGACTGATGACCTGGAAGACTGAGCCCGGCATGTTTCTGTTTAGCCACGTTTCTGTTAGACAAAGAACAGCACACTTCCTCATCTCTGTAGAAATAGTCTCAGATGTAACCAATCCACAGTAGGTGTGCATCGTCCAGAAATGTCCGCTTCGGTGTTTTTCTCAGACACGGTGATATATTAACAGCTGAACTGTCTCCAATAGCCACCAGTTTGGGCAGGCTAGATTGTGGTAACAAAACAATCTAACTACTAAGACTGTTCACAAGTTTGTTAACAAATACGTAAAAAAAAAACTTGTTTAAAATTACATAATGCAGCTTAAAAAGCTCCTGCTGTGACACTCTGCTTTCAGCACGTCACCACAACAATGCTTCTCCATTATACCAGTTACAACCCAACTTATGAGCTTTGCACTGAAAAGTAGTGGAAAGAATCAAAGCAACATTTCAGGTATTTACTCCAGGTAACACCCTAACCTTTTGGGTGTTTACTTTTGTTGATTAAAGCCAATTAAATGGTGTAATGCAATTAAGAGGAGCATAACAGGTTTTAAACAAAAAAATAAATAAATAAATAAACAGGATGAATTCAATATTTATCCATCATGTAAAGCCCTAAAATAGCGAGACCAGTTTCAGCCTGTTCCACCCAGTGGTGGGTGAACTAAATCTGTACTTGAAAGGTTAATTCCTAACATCAAAATTTTTGTCATCTAAATCTGGAAATAAAATGGAAGAGAACTGATCTGCCCGGACACTCACTCACATACAGCCTGTGCGAAGATGTGTGTGATAAAACTGCTGGAAACTAACCAGCAGATTATGAGTCTGAGACAAAGAGGGTGCCTCCTCTTGTGAGGAGCCACACCAGCAGCTGCGTATTATTTTCCTTCCTGTCTCCATGTCCAGTCAGAGCCATTAACACAAAGAATATGGGTTCCTGGAGACAGAGAAGGGAGGAAACACTACCTCCCAAAATCAGATAGTAACAAAACAAGCGCTCCTGTTGTACTTTACATCTTCAAGAATGTAAGGTACATTCTTGAGCTTTGTACTTTGTACAAAAAAATTCTGGGGAAGTGGGTAGTTTAATTGGCCAACCTAAAAAGCAATCAGTGATGATTGTAGTTTACTGAGTCATATTTGTGAACAAACAGAACTCAAACTCAAAGATTAACCCCTTAACCTGCACCGGAACGCCCGTGTGCTGTTTTTCCTCTTTTTTTCAGAGCTGATATTTAAGGGTTTAAACTCTGTCTGTGTCCATTATGAAGCTTTAAGGGCAGCCTAGAGCCCCCCTTTTTGATTGACAAATAATTCAACAAATAATGTTATAATATGGCTTTTCCAAGCCAATAATATCAAGGGACCGACTTGAGCTCTGTATTGAGCCTGTATTCTTTCTGGAATATTTCTGACTGGTCAACTCGGAGACTAAATCTAAAGCCACCAATGTGTAGCCAACACATGTCCTGTCATAAGAATATAAGGCATTTTGGGGTTTGCTTTAACAGGAATCCACCAGCTGCATGTGTAACCACGCGTAATGTGTGCGCCAGTGCTGTGTCAAAGTCGGGCTGTGTGCGCCCTCATGCGTAACGGCGATTACAGGACTTTTTCTCAACAATGGAGAACCACGTTGTCAGAACATGTCAAAACTGGATGTGTTTCTTCAGCAGAACTTCACAACTCAAAGGAGTGGATGATTATGACAGTAAAAGTGCTGACAAGTTTTGGATTTGAGAATACCAGAAACTTTTAGTCATCCACTGTTACAGTCAGAGCGAGGTGGGTAAAGCGTACCGAAGAGCGAGAATGGGGGGCCAAGAGAATGGTGGCGGGAGTTTTGAAGAAGAAGTAGAGAAGGTGGGTGGATAGACGGATGGGGGCGGACGGACAGACAGCATTTTGCAAGAAGGGGGAGGAGGTGTTGACGCTGCCATCTTTAAAGGGCTGTAAATCATCCAAAGTCCATTTCATTCATTAGATTCACAAGATAAATACTTTCCTGTGCAGCAACAGCCAAAGCAATATTTAACAATACTTTTTATGATCAGCAGGTTGACATTCACTGTCAAACTTCATTTTATTTTCACATGGGGTTGACCTTGGTTTGCAGTTAGTCATGTCAAACCTCTCCAAAATTTTCATGATGCATCTTTTCTGGTTGCATAAAAATTAAATATCTGGGTGAAGCAAAATTTTTCATTTATTTTTGTGTTAGAAACGTAGTAGCTACAAACTACTTACAGTTAAGTACTTTTGACTGCAAAAATAGAAAATGTAGCTCGTCATTTTCATAAAGAGACCAAGCTTTTGCATGTACTTCAAATTGTTCAAGAACAGCAGCTGATTTAATTTGGGTTTGCCTTTTCAGTTGTTTTTCGTAATTTAGGGGTGAAGGTTAAGGGGTTAACTCACAACATCAAATTGTGTTAACAAAACAATCTAACTATGAAGATTGTTCTTTGAATTTTTACAAAGTAAACTTGCCAGTTCCTTAAAATCTTGTATAATCAGTGTTGGGGAGTAACGGATTACATGTAACGACGTTACGTAATTTAATTACAAAAAAAGAGTAACTGTAATTCGTTACAGTTAC